>JAMLFT010005021.1:0-18348 GCA_026544285.1 Pachyrhizus erosus | reverse complement strand
TTCAGACCCCTCACTTAAGTGTCTTTGGGCTTGAAAATATTGGGCTTTTGGCACATAGTTGGGAGCCCAACCCAACATGAAAAATGTCACAAGTAATTTGAAATGCTATCAATGTTAATGGATTTGTTACGGAACTGTTAGTTTATAGATGGTTCATGATCTAATGTAGATATATCCTCATTTATCCATTTAAAGTGAGAGAAATGCATTCATATAGTGCATTTAAATTAAATTCAAACGGTTGGACACTAATAAACGTTCCTGAACAATGTATTTTATCGCACTGAATGACTCTAATTTTCGTAACATATAAACCTAAGAATCGGTATGAAACTACGAATAACATTTGAGCATAAACAGCAACGTTCGAATGACGACACTCTGAAGTCTTCTAGTATAAATACGAAATATCTGAAATCTCATAATATTTTAGAAAAATTATGCATAGACATGCAAAAATATGAGAGGAAGGTAATTACTCTCAAATTGTGCATACGCCCCTGAAGTTATCGTTCAAATTAATTTCAATGCGTTCCAAATTTATATCCTTATTTTAAGTTTTCAACTTTCATATCTCAGAACATAATTTACAAGTCTTAAATCCCTTGGAGAACAATTCAACTAAAATTGACGAGGTCCGTCAAATACCATACCAATGAAATTTTCTCCGTAGAAAATGAGAAACACACACTTGTTTTTCAATAACATGTTTTCTTGTTCATCCAAGACTTAACCACTTTTAGTTCACTGCTTTCACCAATGTATGATTATGATTCCTTAATAATTTTTACTCACATTCCCTCAATTTTAGTTATTTCAATTAAGTCCTTCAATTATTTAAATTGTTATAATTAAGTCCTTTCTGCTACCCAAAAAAGTGAAAAACTCTAGATTCTTTCTTTTATTTCCTCAAAATCACCATGAATTATACCGACTTAGCCCTGTTAATCTTTCTTAACTCAAAATCTATCGATTAAAAAAACATTTCACCCTACAAAATCTTTCAATTTCATCATTTTTTTAAGACTTTCTAAACCTTTTAAATCATTTTTTTTATCTCAAATTAGTGCCAAACCTCTGATCATGAGTAAAACAAACAAGAATTTAAAAGATTCCATGTAAAGAAAAATTAACTGAGGACTTGCATATAAAAAAATTAAGGAATTAAATTAAAAAATTACTGTAGAATCAAAATCACATCAATCATAAATATAATAAAGTAAAATACACTTTGTCCCTATCATTCACCGACGAAGCACAATTTACAACCACTGGTATGGATTATCTAATTTAGAAAAGAAATTTAAATACACTTTGCAAAGATTAAGAGTGTCAGAAAAAAAAAAAGAATCATATATAGTGTTCCTACAAATTCATGAGCTGTAATGTACTGGAACTTCAGAGGGACAAATATAGATAGCATTTTAAAGTAGATGCACAACAGTTGATCAATGAAGAAAATTTAGAAGAAAACTTTGCCTCATTATACATCAAATTTTTATGGCAGAATATACGAGGCTGTAATAAAGGCATAGATCATGATTCCATCTTGTACTTCAAATTAGGAACCTCCAAAAAACAACAATCAATATATACAATTTTCATGGTATGAGCATGACTCACTGTGATCCTATCATGACTAGTAATCTTCACGAGTTTAACCAAGAGGCAAAACAAGTTGATGCAAAATAATGGAAACCCAGTTTAACTTACCTACCTATCTGTTTCACTAACATTGACGCTTCCACTCATTTCCAAACACTCCTTTATGTTTCCTACTTTGCAAAAAAAGTCCAAATGTCAAGTTATGGGCCCATCGTATGCTAGCCCTTTATACTCGGTTTCACCCGCGGAGAATTTCTGTTATTCACATGATGCATCAATAGTATGCACACGATATATTTACAATGTGCATTCACCAGTGACACCAAATACCAAACTCATATTTATGAGACTCCACCTAAAACTCTCCTCAGGTCAGACTTCTGCTCTGGAGTTAGCCTTGAAGGATACTTGACGTCAAGCTTAACTCTCAAATTTCCCTTCTTCCCAGGCTCTTTTGATATAGGCATTCCTTCAACAGGGACAACCACCTCAGCACCAGGCTTGACAATATCTGTTAATGGGATCATGAGACTCCTTCCATCCAAGGTGGTGAGATCCAACGTTTTACCTGTAAGGGCATCAAGAAGGGTTATCTCCTGGTTGATCACCAAATCATTACCATCCCTTCTATAAAGAGCATGCGGTTTCTCATCTATCACAAAAATAAGATCTGCTGGGATGACACCAGGCTCCTGGTTACCCTTCTCTGGGAAGGTAATCTTTGTTCCTTTCTTCCAGCCAGGTTTTATTTCAATTGTCAAAATCTCCTCCACATTCCGAGATTTGCTGAAATGGAATTGCATGTGTCAAATATTGTCAACAAACACAAAAATCCATTTCTCAGATGTAAAAGAACCAAAGCAGAAATTTTCCCAAAACGATGTTAATGGTGCCAGTACAGACAAGGCAAATCTTTCCCTGTTTCTTGGGGAAGTATTAGGGTAATCAGATTAACTGTCTGATTACAATTTTTGAAATACGCTACCACTCTCATATTTGGATTTTAGAAGACCTCTGTCTAAACCATAATTATTAGAATCTTATGATATGGCTAGCTATTGATTTGTATCATAAGACGACTCTCAATGATATCTTGGAATCTTTCAAAAAATGAAGAAATCAGTACAAATTCGTACAAATCAATGATTCATCATTTATTTCTTTACTTTTCTTTCACAAATTCTCATCACAAAAATTGAAAACTCACAAGCTCAAATTGTTAAATGAGAAGGTATTTGAGGAGCATTTTTGAACATATCCTATTTGATTATTTCACTACTTTATTTGCCACTCACTCATTCAGTGCATGCACTCTATTTGACTATTTCATTTCTTCAATTCCATTCTTCCAAAATAAAGACTTCATAAACTCAAATATAACTAATAATTTTGTTTAATGAAACTATGGTTAAGTTTTATCTATTTTGGTTTAAATTATTACATTGAATACTATATATCAACTACGTGATATATTCAAAGTTATTTTTCATTGTTTTTGAATCTTACAATTTGATACAAATTATAATTCATGATTCCAAAGTTATTACATTGAACACTATATCAACTACGTGATATATTCAAAGTTATTTTTCATTGTCTCTAAATCTTACAATTTGATACAAATTATGATTCACAATTCCAAAGTTAGCTTGGCGATTCACAATTAATCTCAATTTAGTAATGTTGGTCTAAACCAATAAATCAGGGTAATGGAGGACCCTACTGTAGAAAAAAATAATAGGTTAATCAAATCACTACATGCAACCATAAAAAAATCATACTTAATCACACTTTGGTCCTTATAGTTCCACCAAAATTTGACTTTGGTCCCCCAAGTTTCAATTGCTACAATGCACCCCAGTTTAAATTGATGAAATAAATTTGATACCAAATAAATTGGCTCCTTTTTTTCACGGTCAAGAAATAAGCCTACTTTAAATATGTAAATTATTGACCATAAGGTGCCAGACAAAATTTGCATACAAATAGTTAACTTTTCTTGTATATCAATTATCTTTGTCCAGGTTGAAAATTTATAAGCATAAAAATATTTATTTTTTATTTAACTCAAAATATCTTGACCTACAGTCCTATACAAGTCCTATAGTTTTCACAAAATCCTAAGATTCAGGTAGTATTGAACATGATACACAACTGTATCATTGTTATGTTGATTTGAATTAAAAAATGGCACCAATGTAATACATGAGGATCCCACTAATGTAAAGTTAGGGTGGGTTATCATTGTGATTTATTTTTATTACGAAAAAGGCTTCCATAACTAATAAACACAACATTGTTTCAAGCCATTCCAAGTAGGTAAAGAAAACATATAAACAGGCTTAGTTAAACTTCTATTTTATATCCTTGCTCCCATATTTTAATGATTAAAACCCCCTGGTTTACATATATTCATTAACGAATTATGAACCAATATTATATGGTATAAGAAAAAATCATCAAGTAAATACAAACTTACTGGTGTGTTTGGTTTGAGTCCAGTTTTCATTTTGAATTAACATGTTTTCATAAATAATTAGAAAGATCTAATATTGTATTATTTTTGCTTCTTGCTTTCAAAATTTTGGGAATGAAATCGTAAAACTAAACTTTTTTTCTACATTTCCTTCACAAAATTTTGCAAACATAAAGCACAATACATGGTGACATTTTTGGTAATTATCAAGATATCAACATCAAATGAAAATGGAGGACAAGCCAAACAACCTTCTTAGTTGTCTTACTTTCATGTTAACATTAATCTTAATAATTTTAATTGACAAAGGCAAGTTCTAGAAGTCATCAAGCATCCTAGAGACAAAATGATTACATAAAATATTTAATTTATAAAAAAAGTAGGCCACCAAAATTTAAACATCCTGAAATTGAACATTATTTCAACTGTCCTTATGTGCAACAGATAGCAAATTTAAAATTAGCCACACTAAATTATGTTTATTGTTAATCTTCAAATCATATAAATGAATCGAATAATGTATACAAACCGTTAGATTCCATACCTTCACAGGTGTGCCATTGTGAATTATCTTTCACAAGGATAGGCAAAAGTCAGGGTGGTGAAAATATAAGGTGATAATGTTAATTTTTTTTTTAAATCTTAGTGTGGAAGCCTAAAGTTTATTACATAAGTGATCGCTAAGGCAATAGATTAGGTTTAATTACTCATTTGGTCTCCATAGTTACAAAACCTTTTCCTTTTAGTTTCTACACTTAAAATATCTCATTTTAGTCCCTACACGTACCGTTTAAATCCCTTTTAGTCCCAACAACATGGGCTAAAAGAGATTAAAAATGGTGTGTGTAGAGACTAAAAAGAAATATTCTAAAATACCAAGATAAATAGGGAAAGCTTTTATAACTATATGGGTCAAATGAGTAATTAAGCACTACATTAACTATGTCCAGCGGAACCAAGTGTAATGTGCATGGCAGTCATTACCTGTCTCTTACTGAAACATAAAATGCATATCTTACTGCATTCCCTTTCACAATAACTTATAGTGTTCATAAGGTCAAAAGCATAACAAATGAACATTCACAGGATTCCAAGATGTGAGTGAAAACAACTTTCTGGGATATGTTATACTTAACACTAATGAACAAAATTCCTCTATCCGTAGACTAGAAACAGATTAAGAGGAAGTCATGAAATTATTTTCCGTTATTAAGAACAGGTCCGTGAAAAAATTCTACTTACTGGGAAAAATTTTCTCTTCTAAGATTGACAACGCATACATTCATTATGGTATTCATATTTACGTTATACATGATCCCCCATGTCAAATTTGACATCATTACACAAAGTTCACCATCGGTCTTTAGTTTCGGGGTAAATCAAAATTCTCTGCTATATCTTTCCACACAAATGACCCAAAGCAAAGACTAGAAATATACATGAAGGGGAAAAAATGAATACTTCAAAAAGCAAAAGAAGTTAAAAAAACGAAAAACATGTCATATTACCTAGCCAGTCAAAGATTTGGACTTCATGAACAACCAAACACAGTTTTTCAGCAACCGCTACAGTTAAGTGTAGCATAGCTCTATTAGTCAAAGGTTAAGGGAATCAAAGTTTAGTAGGTATACGCTAACCTAAAGGCTCATGAATTCAATGTCACAAAAAGAATTTGAAATTTGCGACCAGAATTCTAGAACTTAGAACTAAGGCAATCCTTCATGGTAAACGCATGCGCGCGCGCACACACACACTTGGTCCAGTAGGTGAAGACTTCTGAATTAAAAAGTAACCCCAACAAGGTTTTAATTCCAATGTACTTTATTTTCACCCTCGGTTGAAAACTAGCTT
The DNA here is from genome assembly GCA_026544285.1 of Pachyrhizus erosus. Classification (NCBI taxonomy): domain Eukaryota; kingdom Viridiplantae; phylum Streptophyta; class Magnoliopsida; order Fabales; family Fabaceae; genus Pachyrhizus; species Pachyrhizus erosus. The sequence continues at coordinate 12,416 of JAMLFT010005021.1, read as the reverse complement.
CAACCAAACGCATCCTCGGACTAACTAATCTTTAATCAATCATTTGACACACACAATAGCTTATCAAGTGAGGAATATTCTAAGAAGCAATTCAAAACAAGCACATTACGTCATATTAGGTTAAAGATTAGAGTTCCTTTTACCCAAAAGCATCATAGACGTTCCTGGAAATCTTCATCTTCTTCTTGACGCCTTTGTAGAGGTCCTCCAAGCTGCACGGCAGCGCGTTCTCCACAGCGGCGGCCTTCCTCGCGGCGCCGCCAAATGTGCCGCCGTTGGAGGTCCGGAAGAAGGGGTCGGCTCCGCGGCGGGCCGAGGCGCCGGCTCCGACATCATCCGCGCCAAATAACTCGGCGTAGATGTCGTCGGCGTCGCGCGGGTTGAATCGGAAAGACGAGGCCGGGGGAGGGTTCTGGCGGTGAGTGTGGAAGGCGCGTGAGGAGGACGACGAGGATTGCGGCGGCGGTGGGAACTGGCCCGATTTGAGCGCCTCCTCGCCGTAAAGATCGTAGATCTGACGCTTCTGCGGGTCACTGAGAACGTCGTAGGCTTCGGAGATTCCTTTGAATTTGGCTTCGGCTTCGCTCTTGTTGACGGGGTTCTTGTCGGGGTGCCATATACGCGCGAGTCTTTTGTAGGCCTTTTTCAAATCGTCGTCTGTGGCGTTGCGATTCACTTTGAGGATGTTGTAGTAGTCCATGCCCATGACGGTGTCGTATTGGGATTCCGATGCGGTGGCGGCGGAGGAGCGTGGGTGGGTGGAGGACCGTTGGAATTGACGGTTAGGATTTGGAGGGCTCAATGGAGATTGGAGGAGGAAAATAAATAAAATGAAATCGTAATCATATGCGGGTCCCTTGCCATTATGACCTACCCGGATTAGTTTCTGTTTTTTCGGGTATTTTTTTATTTTATTTCGACGTGCAGCGCAACAACTGGGGTCGGATCTATCTTTATGCGTTTCAACTTTCAAGAGCGTTCACAACAGTCTTTAATGCATTATTTATTATATTTTTTTTCATTTAATATCTTAATAAAATAAATTGTTATTAGATAATAATTAAATAGAAAGAGAGTATTTTTTTCCACATAATACTAGTAATGTTTTTTTAATTATTTGTTAGTATAATTAATTAAAAATATTTTAATTTAAAAATAATTAATATATGAGATATTATGAATTAAATTTTATAAAAAAATATTTTTAATTCAAATTTTATAAATAAAAATTGAGTGAATATAAAATTATGAGTTGTGAAACTTATAAAATTTTATGATTTTTAATAAATTTTAGCTTATAATAAAAATATATTTAAAAGAATATGTTAAATAATATATATATATATAATATTTCTTTTGTATAAAAAAAAATATTGAAATGGTTCTTATATTTTTTTAATTAATCAATTTTGTCTTTATATTTTTTGGATATGTAATTATGTCTTTTTTTTTAAAAAATTACATAATAATATTATTTTTGTCAACTCTATTAAACATGGACATGTCTAACGTGACATTTTGAGATTTTTTTATTTATGAAGTTTATGTTGATATTAAAAATAAGATTTTGATTTTTTATTTTTAATACACAATGTCACATTATGTTTGTTGAGAGATCAATTGGGGAATGATTAGTTTTCTTAAGATCATTTCTATTGACAATTGGGGAAACATGGAGGGTTTTGTTGGTTTGTGTTGTATTGAACTTTCGTTAGTCACCATAGAAAGTAATTAAAAGGTGAATTTCTCATTGGATGATATTTTGTATGGTATGTTATTTGTTGTATTGTATTACACTATTTAGTATCATGTTTTGTTATTGTGTTATGTGTTGTTGATTTTTTATTAGGATTTTTTTTATCCATAACATGTGCATGCATATAGATTTGTTTACTGTGTAAGTTGGTTTTTTGTTGAACATGGTTAGGGTTTGTGCGGTCCACCATGCGTGTTTCTTATTTCTGATGGTCCACGAAGCTTATTAATAAATATTTTCTTTTTTTTTTTGTCATTTTGTGCTACAGTAGTATTTTTTGTTGACTTTCGTTGACCAAATATTTTTTTGTATTTATACCTCAACATGTGATAGGTGGATGGTGTATTTACTATTGTTAGTGACTTTTTAATGCACCTTAGTTATCCTATTTATTGTGATGGATGGCTTCTTTGATGTTGTGGTGCACTATGGCAGAAAGTTTGTGAATATTGAAAAACTAAATTACGTAGGTTGAGTCAACATGGAATTGTGGCTTAGATAGATGGAGTTATTTTGAAATACTTGACATATTAAAGGAAATGGATTTCCTTGTAAAGGAAATGTGGTATTTTATTGGCAATAAACTTTGGAGTGTGGGCTGAAGGCTTTAGTTATGACAATGGTGCATTGGAAATAATAGACATAACAAAAAATAAAGGTTGTGTATATCTATTTGTTGTGCATCCAATTTTAGAAGGAGAAGTAATTGAGTAGTTGGGTTAGAAAGATGATAATAATGGGCATGTTAAACATAATGGTCCAACTGAATTAAGTAGACTACCTAAATTAAATAAGTCAATTGAAGAAAATGGAACAATTGTAATCGAGCCAACTACTAATAATGTACCAATTGATAAAGTTGGGCTATATGAGAATGATGATTCGAGCTAGAAGGTTAAGGATAAAGGGATTTGTGTTGATGGCTTATTTAATTAGGAGGATAGTGACAATGGTGACTGCAATCATGCTGTAGTTTTTAACGATTTTGAAGAAGAAAGTTATGGAGATGACTTGTTTAACATCTTTGTAGGAACTGTTAAACATAAAGAGTTGGAATTAGATGACTTTAAGGGTAATGTGGATCTTAACATTCCATTGGAAGAAAAGGGTGAGGGCAATGGTGAGGGTAAAGGCAATGGTGAAGGTGAAGGTGATGTTGCTAAAGCTGTTGGTGGTAGTAGTAGTTCCCAAGTAAGGCAACATGGGATAACTCAAAAGAATAAAAGGAAAAGGGGGATGAGACCAAGGCAAAGTAGAGTTCCAAGTCCTCCTCATGATCCAAATGTTGGTAATTCCAATGAAGATGATGATTCAATTTTAGGAGATGATGGTTTAGGTAATCAAAATGTTGATAGGGATAGGAGACTTTCTGATAGTGAACACAACTCTAAAAGTTTGAGAGTAGTTTTGACAGTGATGAAGACAATTCTAAGAGATATGATTATCTCATTTTTCAATAACTAAGAAGATGAAGGGTTATAAATACGAAGTTGGAAATTTTTTTGTTGATAAACATCAAATTAAGGAAGTTGTCACTACTTATGGTGTACACTTTGGTAGAACTTTGAAGATGGTAAAGAATGATAGGAAAATGATAAAGGTGATATGCTTAGGTGGACAATCTATGTATAATTGGACTATTTACTTAACAAAATTAGATGGAGAGGAGACATGGTAGTTAAGGAAATGTATTGAGACTCATACTTGAAACAGGGAACTCAAATGCAATTTTATGAATATAAAGTAGTTAATTAGTAAAATTTTATCTACTCTTAGAAATAATTCAAGGGTAGTGAGATTTGTCACAAGGCATAAAAGAAATGGAATTTTGGCATATCAAGGGGTATGTCTCTTTGGGCTAGGAAAGTTGCAAAGGTAGAATTGGAAGGTTCATTCAAAGATCAATTTACTAGGATATATGACTACACTAATGAATTGTTGCATTCTAATCCCAGGTCAATTGTGAAAAGGGAGTCCAACCTAATGAGTTCAAATTGTTAGGGATTGGTGCCTATAATAAAAGAGTTATTGCTTGGACTAAAGCATAAATCTTATGTGTGTCACATGTATAATAATTTAAAAAGTGGTTTTTAGGAATTAAAAAAGCTAAAGGATCTAATGTGGAAGGCAACTAAGAAAACATATCCTCAAGAATGGGAGAGCATAATGAAGGATATTAAATTGGTCAATGTTGATGCTTTCAAGTATCTAATTGGGGTATCACCAAAGTTAAATTATGTTACATCCAACTAAAGTGTTTATTTTTTATGTACATTATTTAGTACTAACTTTTTTTATTTAATAGGTTCTGGAGTAAGTCCAAGTTTAAAGGAGACTCAAAGTGTGATATGCTTTTAATCAATCTAAGTGAAGCATTTAACAATGTGATAGTTGATGCAAGATCCAAACCTATAGTTACAATGTTAAAGGAAATATGAATATACTATAGTTACAATGTTAAAGGAAATATGAACATACTTAATGGATAGGTGAATTAAGAATAAACTGAAGATTGTCTCATTTGAAGATAATATTCTACTTAAGATCAACAAGAGGCTGCAAAAATAATTAACATATTATAATTAATGGCTACCAATGTAATGCAATTTAGAAATCATTATCTATTGATGCTTAGATTATGTATTTTGTAGTTTTGTGGTACAAGAGTTGTTTGAGGTGAGACATATAAACTTCCCTAGTGATAGATTTGTTGTTAATTTGCAGATAAAGGATTGTAGTTGCAAGAAATGGATGTTGACTGAAATTCCTTGTTGTCATGTTATTTCTTAAAGTAAATTCATGAACAAAAATCTAGCAGACTTCATTCCAACATGTTTAAGTAAAGAAGCATATGAAGCAATATATGCACCAATTATTTATCTTGTAAATGGTGACAAAGTATGGAAGAAAACATGGTGGAGTGATGTGTTGCCACCTATAACGAAGAAAATGCTTGGTCGACCAAAGAAGAAAAGGAAGTTGGAGCCAGGTGAAGAAACTAGTGATGGTATAAGGATTAAAAAGTTTGGTATACCTAAAAATGTAGTAGATGCCATCAACTTGGCTGCAACAAATCTATCTTAAAGAAGCACTAGTGAAAACATTTATACCTGACCCAACAACAAAAACTGTGACACTCTAAAAATTCAATACTAAAAATAATAATAGCGGTAATAATTATATATGGTGTAGTAGCTTGAAAATAGTAAATTAAATCACTAAACATTAAATAATCAATTGAGATATAAGAAAATATGATAAATTTAGATATTAAATTAAAAAAATATTGATTATGACAAGGTTAAGGTTTGCTTAAATTAAGTTAAAGACTAGTCAATTTTGATAAATAAAAGTTAAATGAAAGAAGTTAACAAGTTAACTCAATAAGGACAATTTAGTAAATAAAAGCAAGATTCATCTAGACTTAAAATTTAGAGTCTTAAACATAAAATTTATTAGTCAATGAAACTAAGCCTAATATAATTAATTAAAACAAAAATTTGTGCTTAAAATTAGTAATTCTAATTGATAATTAAGCTAATTAATATTTGGACCTTTTTATTAGAATAGGAAATTAGAGTTTTCATATACAAATAATTTACTAATAAATTAGTAATAGTTTTAATTAGTGAAATTAAACATTCTAAGGTGATTAATAATTTGAAATTAAGATAATTAAAATTAATTAAGTTTCATTTTATTAATTTAAGCTCAAAAAGAGAACTAGTTATAAATTAATTATTTTGTTTAGTGAAGTCATTTAATTAGTCGTAAAATGGTATATAGGCAGTTATTAATTAAATTAATCATTAGGAAAAATTAAAATAATATTAGAGAGAAACAATTAATTAATGTTGGAGTAGAAACATAATTATTCTACCATAAATTAAAAATAATTAATTAGATTACCTATTATTGAGTGAAAATGGTAAAATTACATTGCTAAAATTTTACAAAAATTAAGATAGACTTATATCTAATTTAATTGGGTCTTGTATGAACCTAATTAAAATAAAGTTTTAGACCTAAACTAGAAGGAGCGGGTGTCGAAAATGAATGGGGAAAAGAGAGGATTTGTGTCTTAAAATGAGAATTAGAAAAGAGACTCATAATTCTTATTCATTCTATTTTCTAGACTCTTATCCCACCTTCTAAAAACCTTTATTTTCTCTTTTTATTTCTAAAAAGTTCTCTCAAATTTTCAGAACATCCAATTATTAAAATTGTCTCAAATCAAAGTATTGCACTAAGAATTCATCAAGCTTCCTATCAACACCTCTCATCAAGTGTTCGGAGTAAAGATCAAAGCGGTACGAGAGATCCTAGCATTAGCCTTGGTTGATGATTATTTTCACAATTTTTCTATTCTTATGACTATGTTTAATTATGAATTTTTATGTTGTTTTGGTAGAATTATTGTAAAGGAGATAATAGGTAATGAGTGATTGATAACTATTGTTGTTTTCAATTTTTTTTATAAAATACTCGTTTCATGTGTTAAGTTATGAAAAAATGATGATGTTTCTATAATTTTTGAGGCCTTTGGAGTCATAGTTTTTTCATAATTTTTTTTAACATCATTTACTATTTTTATGTTATTTATCTTTTAGGGATGTTGAATCTGCTTAAGATCTCAAATAAATTCTAGAAAAATTATTTTGGTAGGATTTTGGAAAATTAGAAGTATGGTAATGAATCTTAGGCTATGAGCATAATTTTTTTATTTTTCTTGTAAATAATGTTGGGTTTTACTATTTAAAAAAAAAGGTATTGTTAAATTTCTAGAATTTTGGCCTAAAGATAAAATAAATTGTATAAAATAGTTATTATAAGGATTATAGCTTGGGAAATTTATTGTGATCTTGTGATGCCCTCTAGACCTAATGGTAATTTATTTATGATTTTTAAAACCTATTGAATATTTATTAAAATTATATATTTGAATGTCCTATTTTGGATAATTAGCATTAATAAAATGGAAAATGGTAGTAAACAAATGTAATTGGACTTGGAAAAATTCATGAGACCTTGAGACATGAAAGATGACCTTTTTAAAAAATTACAATAATTAGACATGGTTATGTATTTTTAGTATTTTTTATCATGCGAAAAATAAACAATAGGGGATAATAGAAATTAATTAGAAAATCATATTATTTGTTAGAAATAAATTACGAGAAAGTTTTATGACAATTGAATATGATTATCTATTTTAATATTTATTGTGTTTATTAAACTATATTATAGGTGTGTAAGTGAGGATTAATTATGTGTGATATAATGATTATGATCTAACTTAAGATCTTGTTTAGGATGGTCAAATCTTGAAGGGAGATCATGTTTGATATTATAATGACATTATGAAAAGGTTGACTGTTGGTTTTTATCTGTTAAACTGTTTGGATCTTGAAGACTATAAGGGGAAACTTCCAAGCAATGTGTGTTGGATACTCAACTATGATATGTGCGATGTTGAATGTTTGATTTGGGGGACACAGGAGTTTCAAATTCTCGTGGGTAAATTGACTCCTAAAAAGAGAGTTCAATTAGTAAAAATAAGGATGATTTCAAGTAATTTGATGTTCACTACAAAAATAGTGAATTAACAATAAAACATATAGTGCAAATGTATTAATAGAATGAAATAATAAATAATAGGAGTTAGAGTCTCAACATAAATAATCATGAATGTGATGAAAGACAAATAATACCTATATGGTGGATGCAAAAGATTGCAAATTCGATGGAAATCATAAAATTGAGTGTAGTCAAGAATTTCATAAGATTTTTGAATATGTTTAATTATGAATGATATTCGTAAAGGGATAACAAAAATGGATGTCAAATTGTGATGTTGAAAGTGATGAAATAATATAGATTTTTAATTTGCAAGGACGTATAGAATAAGAGTAATCTTTTCTGGGTCATACATGAACAACGAAAATGAAAGTATTTGAGATGAAATGAGATGTAATGAAAACATGATAGCCCTTCGAGTGAGGTGCATCGTGGGAGAATGAGGTTTGTGGTAATGTTTCAGAATGTGTCATTGACGATATGACCATAATTGTGATTGACACCAAATTGTGAACTAACAATAATGGAAATGAGGTTATAACCTTTGTTGTACACTAACCTATATATATGTGCGTAAATGGTCATCATTGTGTACTAAGAGCAAGGAAGATTACACAAACTTGTAATTAATAAGACTAAATAGGGGATTTTAAGTTGAGGAAACAATCCTTAAAGCCTATAGGAATGACAAGATAAACTGGTACTTGATGGATTTTATTGCGGGTTGACAAATCTTGGGGATGGACCCTAAGTTGCAACGAGTTTTACATAAAGTCGACTTGAAAATCTTGACAAGATCACAAGATAATTTTAATAAGTGAGAATCCTACCTGAGTATTGAGGTGATGACAAACTCTAGATAAGTCATCCAACTTAAAGTAAAGTAAGACCATTAACTTTCGAGAATTTTAGTGACAACGAATTCGTATGAGTTAAAGTATAAACTAATCAACTAAACTAGAATGTGTGAGATTTGAAAGAGAGTTATGTAAGAGAATTATGTTGGATTTGTGGTTTGATTGTTTGAGTGAGGTAGAAAACTCACCTATGCATTGTATTTTATTTTTAGATGGAGACTAATGTTTGGTATGACAAACAATGATGAAATGAGATGATTATTGCAAACACCAATGTTGAGGATGAACTAGTTTGAGAAAGAAAAGATTCTATAAGGAGACTTCACAAGTTTTAGTAGAAATATAAGAGTTAGATTTCATCGAGTCACTGCTTTGAGTGTTAGTCTAAAAGAGGATAAATTAGGTCTTTACTTTATTATATAATTTTCTTTGAGAGGTGACTTGAATGTATTACACCTTGAATTTTAAGAATACTAATATGAATTTGTATGGATAAAATATAACAATTTAATGATGAAAAGAAGGATGTTCAAATGAGTTTTTATTATGTTTTAATGATTTTATTGAAAAATAAATATTATTCAATTCATTTCTTTAAGAACACATTTTCTTAATATTTGTTTCTTGATGTAATTATTACAAGCAATCAAACTAAACTCTTTCATGATTTAGAGATTTGCTATATTATGATGTTTTTCTCGATATGTGATTTTATTAAGTTTAATTGCATTATCAAATAATTTTAAACTAATGATGAGTTAGTGAGGATAAATTTTTTTTGAAAATTTTAAATGTGATTTTATCTAAAAGCAAAAAGGCAAAAAATAATTCTTAATTTATTTTATGACTATTTTATATTGTCAAATTTCAAATTATTTTGTAAATTTTTGAAACAATAAGAAAATTCTTTATAATAATTAAGGAAGTTATAAAGACCCCTCATAGTACCCAAAATGCTACCTCAACTATGCCTTAATCAAGCCAAGTTAGTGCATCAAATGTACTTCAATCAAGTCAACAAATTGACTTAATTGTAATTGCTACAACTCAGTCAAGGCAACTTGTTGCCTTTTCTATAGGTGATACACCCTATTCAAGCCAACCTGTTGCCTCATCTATTGCCATTACCAAGGTCAACTTAATGAGGCAAAAACTACAAGAAAAAAGAGTTCAATGGAAGTCATGATATGAGGCAGGAAGTATAATAATGATTGATTTGTTGGATTGTAGTGACTTGATGGAGAACATTACTTAAGTTTATTTTGTTTAACTTATAATACATTTGAAATGTATTTTGGTAATGCCAATTGTTATGTGTTTTGAAATACATTTGGAACATATATTGCAGATATTAGTACATTGGATTGTTTATCAATTGTAGTTATTGTTGGTTTTATGCCATATACCCACTTTCAAACTAGGACCAAATTTGATGGTATTTCAAATTGAAAACTAGGACCAATGTTTAAGGAAACTGTATTCAAATCTCATTTCATTGAACATGTGTTATTTAATTAAAATCATCCTTCATTGTTAATTACAAAGGGTGGATACTATAAAAAATGTCTTCAAAGACATCCCTCCAATACAACCTACATAATCTTTATAGCAAAAAAATACATTTGCACCTTAACATAATATTAAAATGAACTACTTCAATTACACATTCCTTCCATCTACCATCTAAGTTCCACATGAATGTCATCAGCAAAATATTCACCACTAAAAAAAATAGCATATTACAATGAAAAAATTCAGCCATTTTTTGTGTGCGTTTAATGAACTTCCTAGCTTATTGATCTTCTTCCTTTGTCCCATAATCACTAGGTCTTTTTCATCTGTTATTACATTTGCAAACCATTGAAAGAAGTTGCATCCATGTTCATCACTACCACTCTGTTTTCCAAAAATAAAAAAAATAGCATCAATTAATTGGTAACTCAATTATACAAATGACTTAAAACCATAAAGTTTAAGAACTATTCACCCTATAACTACGACATTCCCAAAAGCTCTTCCCAACGTTGGCATTTGTGTTTGAAATTCACAAAACCACGATCTCCCCACATAGGCAATTAGGCATAGATATTCAACTTCCACCATCAAAAGAACTTTGTGAATAGAGTTGAAGACATGTTGGGACATGGTTTTTACCTTCATCTATAATTTAGGGAAGAAAAACCTTAATTTTTTTTAGTATAAATTGGGGAAGAAGGCTCAAACACTCACAAGTCATGTATACACTTTCTTAATACCATTAATATCAATATGATGGAAAGGGTATTATTGATTTTTTTTATAAAAAAAACTTAATTGCAAATCCAAAACATATAGACACGAAATTGAGTGATTTAAATAAGTATAAGGATCGTTTCAATATTTAAGTCAAAAAAAGATTTCTCTTGTTATGCATTTTGTGTTTATGTTAATTGTGTCGAGTTTGACTCGTGGACCTCTTGTATAAGGAAAGAAAGTGCTTTGAAAGGAAATCAATTTTAATGGAAAAATAATCCATTCAAAGTTTCTATTTTGACACAAAATTAGATTTCATGGGAGATTTTCCCTCTATCTTTGGATTAGTCCATGTAAAATTGATTTTGAATACAATTTATTTTATAAAATTAATTTTAATTAAAAATTATTTTGAAGTAATGTTTATATATATTTTTAATTATAAAAGCAAGTTAAGAGTAAAATTAAGTATAATTTGTTTATCCAAAGTTGTTTTAAATCGAAATCAATTCTATTTTTTTATGTGAAATTAAACATGTAAAAATTTATTAAAATTTAATTTTTAGACTTAAAACCAATTCTCTAATGTAAAACCAAACACAATTCAATATTCTCATTTTAATTAATTTGAACATGCTACATTGGATTCTTTTATTTGTCATTATTTTTTAATAATAAAAGAAATATGTATTTATAGTGAAAGGATTTTTTACACTTTCATGTAATAATAAGTTATCATATAAATAAAGTTAGTTGATTTTTATAATAATGTATCTTAAAAGTCACATCATAGTTAATTTTTAATTAATTAAATGTGTAAAATATTTTACATTAATAATATATAACTATTATTTTTTTTCTAATTAATATTGATATCGTCTTTCGTTTCCTTGATTAATTATTTGGAGAGACATTTAGTTTATTAGACTTTAGTGTGTTTTATAAAAATAAGTTTTTTTGGTGTTTGTGATTATTTTTATGGAGACAATTCTACTCGAATAGAATAGGATCATTATAATACAGATATATTTTCAAAAATTGAACTTGAAGTCATTAATTAAGTTGAAATAATCTTGTAATAATTGATCCATGTATCCAATGATAAAAATAAACTTTGATGTTTGAAGATGTCAATTATCATATTTCAAATGTGAAGATAGAGAAAAGTTAAATTATAATTAAAAATAATATTTATATTTAGTATGATTGTGTCTTAGACATGATTGTTTTTAAAAGAAGATACATGTGAAAAAAAATATGTAAAGAGAGAGACATACAATGTATAAAGAAACATATGTGTGTCAGTATCATGCAAAAATTTTCTAAGTGTTTAGAAATGTAAGTTTTTAAAAAAATAAGTTGAATCTTTAAAAAGACTTAGTTGAAAACTGTTGTCATTTGTTTGTTTTGGAAATGATTATGTATAAAATATTTGAAATTTTATTTCAAGTAAGGTTTGAAGACAAAAGCTCAATCAAAGATGTCTTATAAAGTTAAAACCAAAGCAAGATATGTTTGGAAGGGAGATTTTCAATAAAGACATAATGAAATAATAGTCGAAGGGTAGTTGAGCAATTATCAATCAAAACACACTCAGATAGTCATCTAAGGTAGCAATTGTAGCAATTGATGAAAAATATCAAGTTAAGATAGATGACATTCAAAGAAATAGGAGTTGCTTTATAAATGTAAGTGTGTTGAAATCATGTTATTCAATTGGTAGTTAAAAAATCTATAAATAAATAATATCAAGTCAAGACAGATGACATTCACACGAATTTTTGTAAATACCACACTCGTCTCACACAAATAATAGTTGCTAGTTTCAAGGATTTAGTGTATGCATGCACCAAACTTTTAATGCAATTTTATTTTTCTTGAAGTTAACGCATTTATCTGTTTTAATTTCTTTTCTAAATATTTAACTTTTCACTTCTTAACTACCCCATATATTTCATAACAAGTGTTGTTTTAAAAAAAAAAATCTTAAAATA
>JAMLFT010005020.1:0-18349 GCA_026544285.1 Pachyrhizus erosus | reverse complement strand
ATTTATTTATTTCATAAAAAATAAAAATAATATAAAATTAATTATATGAATTGAATATATATATGGGACATGAAAATAGAAGATGAGAGAATGCAATGGGAGGCAAAAGGGTGGTTAAGTGAGACAGACACCTGTATGTTGCATTTGACAACGTCAAGAGGTGTGATGGCGGTGTGAGTGAGGCCACAGCTGAGGGTTCCACCAACGGTGCAGGCAGCGTAGAACGCCGGCGAAAACATCTCTATACTGCGCTTCTCACTCGGAGAATGAATCATCAATTTCGAACCCTCCATCTTCTTCTTCTGCTGTGAGGGAGAGGAATAGAGGTACCTCGGAATCAGAGAATACCGTCCCAAACTGTCTGAGTCTGACAGAGCCATCAAAGCATGAAAAAATTATAGAGAATTTAATTTCTTTCAAGAGAACAGAGAAAGAAAAAGAATCACTGGTTTTACAAGGAACCATTTTTCAGCTCTCACTGCTTTTATATCCCAAAACTTCCTCTGCCAACCATCTTGCACTTTGACTACTTCTTTAACATAGAAGAAAGAAAATCAGAAAGATCTGCATAGTTGCAATGTACTTTTATTGCCAAAAATGTAATTTAAGCTTTTGAAAAAACATAAGTAAGGACATGTTATTATGAGAAATGTAAATGTTGTGTGTTTGTTTGTAATTTTTAAAAGAAAATAAGTAATTTTTTTTTAACTTAAAAGATTTGTCAAAATATATTTAAATATATAGATAAAAAAACTAACATTCAGAAAAAAAAATTATAAGAAAAAAGTGCAGCTTTATATTTAAAATGATACAAAATATATATCACAAATGATTATTTTGAAAAAAACCTTTAAACATATTTTTCTTTTATGAATATTAGTGTCGATTATATGGAGATTTCAAAATATTTTGCTTTACGTCTTAATAATTTTAACTATTATATATATATATATATAATTCATTTAAGATCATCGGTATCTAAATATTATATTATACCTTTGATTAATTTATAAATCGATAAATAATTTTTTTATTTAACTCGAATCAAGTAGGGCAACAAAAAACGATTCTTTTTAAGATCCCTCAGGAAAAGTAAAAGAATAGCTCATCAATTATAAAACTGACGTAATTAGCGTTGATAAGTATTTATTGATTTTGAATTAAATTTATGTTATAAAATTGATTTTTGTTAAAATTAGTTTTAAAATAAAGTGAAGTGGTTTACGTTTAATTTTTTAAAATTAAGGAAATCTAATTCAATTGGTTAAATAATATATTTAAATTATTGTAAACTTTTTAATAATTGGATTTGATAAAAAATATTTTTTAAAATTAAGTTAATAGTAAATTTTAGTATAATTTTTTATTCAACGTAATAATTATCTAAAATCATTTTAATTTAAAATAAATTTTAGACTCAATATCAATTAAGACCAAACATTTAACTATTAACTTAAAATTATTAAATTAATTAATATTTCAAGATTTTAGATAATTTAATGTAAACTTTTCTATCATTAATTTAATTCAAAATAAATGAGAACGTGAAAAAAAAAAAAAACCCTGCAGATAGAACATTCAAAGTGAATTCAACGTGGTGAAGAATGAATGTGATTAAAATATAGTTGCATATTATTCTCGCAGACGTTCGTTCAATCTTGGAATAAAGTAGTTTCTGAAGGAGTTGATCACTTCTACGTTCCATTACCTTATTTCACGGAACATGATGCAATTTCAAATGGTTTAAATATGATTCTTTTTTTTTTTTAAAAAAAAGATATTTTTATTTTAATATATTTTAAATTTTTTACTAAAATAACTACAAACATTATTGTTATATCATTTAACACTGTTATTTAATAAAAAAAAATTAAAAATTAAAAATTAAAAAATCCTTACAAAACCAAAAAAAAAGATCTTTTGTTAAATATTAACATTATATTTAAGCCATTTGAAATTTGTTAAATAATTAGTCTTGAAGGTCAAGAAAAAGAAAAAAGAAAAAAAAGGAGATTTCGGGTCAAAACGTGCAAGGTTGGTGTATGAATAGTTAAACGTGATATGTTTATAAAAGAGGTGTCAATTTGTGTGTTGAGAGTCACAGTTCAACTTCCATAAGGATCCTCTACTTGACAGACTTTTCATCGGTTTGACTTTGACGTCTACGTGCAATTTTAGGAACGTTTTTAACTATATAACTACTACTCCTTCATTTGCTACTAGATTTTTTTTTTATATTAATTAATAAATAAGTTAACATTATTTAATTTTATTTTAAAAAATATTTTTTTAAATTACTCTTTTTTAAAATTTAATATTAAAAATAAAAATAACATATTTTAAATATGATCTCATTAAATATATTAAAGTTAATTGAAATTTACTTATATTTGACATCAATATATATAATTTTTTTTTACTTATATTTAAAATCAAAATAATACTATGTTGTCACAAGAAGTGACATTAAGACACTCTAAATTTAAGAGAATTATTTTTATTTTTATTATTATTATTATTTTAAAAATTAATAATATGATTAATTATTCATTAAAATTATTAAATTTTAAAAAATTGAATAATAAAAATAAAAAATATTTTTTAAAATTATTCATAGAATAATTTAATTTATTTTTTATTATTATAAATATTTTATTTTTTTTATTTGGCTACAAGTAAAAATGAATGATTTTGTTTCATATGAGAAGAAATAAAGAGAAAAAAATTTAAATAAGTAAAAAATAAATTAATAAAACAAGAAAAGTATTTGTTTAGTTAGATAACAAAATAAGAAGAAATAAAATAATATTATAAATCAAAGTTATTTTTATCTTTGTATTGGAAATATAAATCTTTTATTCATTATTATTTAAAATGTGTATCTTATAAATAAATTAGTCATTTGGTCACCTAACTTTTTTTTTTTGTCTAATTTATCAATTGTGATGGTAAAAATGGGTTACAATTAACAAAAATAATCTCAGATTTTAGTAGTTTTTTTTCTCTTTTTATTTTATCTTGTAACTAGGTTTTTGACTTGTGCATTGCATGGAATAAACAAAGTATGTAAATATCTTTATTTGATATTTTTTAAGTATTAGATTTTATTTGTCCATAACATTAACAATAGTAAATTCTTGATACATATCTTTGATTTCTACAAATAAAAAAAGACATAAACAATAGTTAAAATATTCAATATGAATTTTATGTTGGTTAAAAAATGACAAAATTAAAATTTCTATCTACAATTTTTTTTTTATCTTTATGACTTAAATATGTTCTTAAAATTAAAAGTATGTATAAATAAAAACTTTCTAATCATGTATCTTTTTTTTTTACCATATATATCTAATTAGAATCTAATTAATGGTCAAGATAAGTGAAACAAAATAAGATAACTTATTTTGTCTTATTTTAATTTAATATTTATTGAATTAACATGATATGATAAATTTATCTTATAACTTATCATATCCTACATGTAATTTTTTATTTTAAAGAGGAAACTGGATTAGAAAATTGACAAGATAAGATAACATTTTTTTTTTCAATTCACCCTTATCAATATTTAAAATAGACAAAATCTTCTACTTGTATATTTTTAAAATTATTAAAATAACTACATATTTTTTAAAGTGAAATTAGTTTAAATTATAATTTTTAAAATTTGTAAAAATTAAAAAAATTAAATTTAGGATAAATATATTTTAGGTTCCTTTAAAATTATTAATGTTCAATTTAGATCTTCTAAAATTTTTTGTATTATTCTAATCCCTCTAATTTTAAAACATATTTTTTTTCGTCTTTTAAATTTGAAATGTATATTTTTTGTCTTTAACGTGTTTTAGATAAAACTTTTATACAAAAAAAAATGTTTTAGATAGTACTTATGATCAAAAGTGATAATCTCAAAATTAGAGAAACTAAAATAATACAGAGAATTTTAGAGGATCTAATTCAAATATTTGTAATTTTAGAATGACCTAAAATATATTTTTATCCTTAAATTTATTTTTAGAAAAATATATGTAATTTGAACCAAAAGGATAATTTTGTCATTTGAATATAATATATATGCTATCCTATTATTATATGGTATATGTCAAATACAAAATAGTTGTAACACAATGTTGTCTAGTTTATTATCTAGTGTGCAACAAACATTGATTATAATTAAAGTTTATATTGCTCTTACCATGTTTGTTTATCCTGTCATACTTTATCCTATCCTTACCACTAGACGAACCATTAATGTTTATATAAAGGATTTGACAATATTGAAAAAAAAAAGTAAAATAGAAAATCGTCTGTCAATCTTAATTTCCTTAATTTTGATAAAATCATATCAATCATAAGTAAGAAAATGTTCATTTTTCTTATTTTCTCTCCAAGTATAAGTTCATATATGTTTGCATCTTTGTGTTTAAGAAAATATTTTATCTTCATCTTCATGAAACATCATGAAATTCTTCACAATTTTTCTAAGGGTTGATTATAATAATACCAAATATATTTTAATTTAAATGCAAATAAAAGATAAAAATGGTATAACTTAAAATTAAACATTCTATTAACTTATCATAATTTGTAATTTATCAGTAACAACTTTAGATAATTGTTTGCTCCTATACCTATCATGCTCATTTTGTTCAAGTTTCATTTCTTCCTTTATTGATATATTGGTGAAAGAAGAAACACAATTAACCATGTGTTCTTGTTAGTTTTGTAACATCATTGATATATTTTGTAATATCCTATTAATCATAGGTGTTTTTTTTACCTTATTCATGCATTCAATGATTTATTAACATAAATAATTTTATGACACATTTTGTAAACACAACCTTAGATTTTGTGTATTGAAAATAAAACATTTATTTAAGTGTATACAATAATAAGGAATAAAGCTTATATAACAAAATAAGAAATTAAATTGTAAGATACCTATGTCAAATTTTAAAGATTTCTTTGTAAACTATATTTGAAATTATGTTTGTAATATGACCATCATTGTTGCACATAAATGTAACACCCCTTGTTATATTATCCAATATCCATCATACAATGTGTTATTTAGTTTAATCTTTGAGAACTCTTTACTAATTTATTTGAGAATAACATGAATATTTTTTTTTCATAAATTAAATAAAACATCACATACCATATGAGAAAGGAAACATAATATCATTTATTTAAGAAATCGTAGTTTAGTATAGGAAACTTGAGAAATACAATTGAAACGAAATAAAACAAGCTACCATGAACAAATATTATCCTTCCCCCAAGATCTTAGCAAAGCATTCATTTACCCTAACTTTCCCTCTCGTCATCCTCGAAGTATCCATCGTCATGACTGCATAGGTTGGGAAACAAAAATGATGTCCACTGCTTAATGGGTGCCAGTGAGGATGATGAGTATCGAGGTGATATGGTGAACCACTATGATGAATAAGGCGACCTAAGTGTTGTGTCTTTAGAGCTCACCAGTTGTGGAGTGTATTTGATAGTCATCGATGTAGCAGACTTAGACATAGCAATAAGCTCCTCAGGATCTCCTTCCTTCTTGAATACATGTGGTGAGAGCGGTGGAAACTCCTTGACCTCATCTTTAGCTAAATTGTCCTCCCAATCAATAGAGAAGAATAATTGAGTACGAAATGTCAACATGGTTGACATCAATAGTATATCGAGTAAAGGTATAAAATAAATGGTAACATCGTAGTAGTAATAGTATTAGTGCTTATCAAATGCATGGATCCATTGCCCTTTTAGGCTCCACTCCATTGTCAAGTCCCAATACGTCGAGTCCATCTTAATGTATCATACATATAAAAGAAACAAATAATATGAAGTGAGATGTTGTCCTTTCAACATCGTGTTTATAGAAAGAGTCGAGCCACTATCTCACTCCAACAAATAGACAAACAAACATGGTGGCCTAGTAAGGATTTGAGATAATCTCATCATGTGTATCATCATCATCAATCTTAATATCATCATTATATACCAATTGTATTATTATATGGATCCACACTTCCTCTTGACCATTCAATGATCACAAATCAACCTTTGAAAAATGATAAGGAGTAAGTATATTTCTAAATTCACAAATCTTGATACCTTGATTGGCACGCCAGCCATCAAATCCACACACACACACACAAACATCAATGCTATGTGTAACCAAACCGGGAACATCCCTACAAGAGATATACCCTCCGCACCATCACAAATAACTTGACATTTATCGAGGTGTGAGACCTAACATTACTTATCCTAACACATGGGTTGGAAGCCAACCCTTAGGATTCTATACACTTGTGCCATTCACTCTTTATACTCATAAAGAAGGTCACACCTATCATACTTCCATCCAACTTGACTATTCCAAGTTCATAAGACTCCAAGGTATTTGTACTCAGAATAATTTCGTAGAGTCTTACAATCGCAAGGGTCATTATCTCCCTTTATAGTTTTTAACAATAATATCATATCATAAATAGGACATGGTATAATAAGTATAATTTCATAGTAATCATCCATTCATCACTTATACCAATATATACAATCATGTCACGTGTATATAGACAAAATATTATTTTATTTATCTTTTTTTAACCTGCAAAAAAGTATTATTAACAAAAAATGCCAAAAAGAACCACAAGTTATGACCTTATTGGACAAAATTTTGTACAACTATTACATTTGCAAACTCCACTAAAATATGAATAACACCAACCAAAGTCCACATACCAATTTTCCATCCTTCTTATGCACAAGAACTATATTTATCCATATCCTTAATGTTATTGTAATGCATGACAATTGATCATTGCACCAAATTGAGAATGCATAAGAAAAAATTTATTTGCTCAAGATCTATTTTCAAGACATTAACTTAACTAGTTTTGTTATCTTAAATAAATCCTTCCCCTTAGCTCCAAAAAACAATTAAATTTATGTTCTTCCATATAATCCAAATTACAACAAACTAAACAACCTTCCATAAATAAGAATTTTTTGGATGACATTTAACCAACCATATGAAATGCTTAAAGTAATTTCTCATTTGCACTTGCAATGACACTTAGATTCCTCATCAATCCAAGCATGAAGACCAAAGTTGAACTGAAGTTTCAAATTCAAAGAAAATGTGATTAATCGACTTGAGACTTTGGTTACAAGTTGCACACATCATCTTTGAAGCATGTTCTATCTTGAATAGCCTTCTAAACAAAACCTTGAATTTTCAAAGGAACACTTCTTTGCCAAACCTTGCATTTCTAATTAAAAGAATAAAACCTAATATGCATATTGAATAGAGTATAGTTTAGAAGGATCCCTTCCCACAACCAACTATCCTTTATATCTACCTTTAACACTACTTTACCTAAACAAGCCTCTAACTCTCGCATAAGCCCTTTTCCCCACTCAAATAACCACCTTCTCCATTCTCACTTCCGCCCAAAAATTCAACTACCTACCTAACTCTCTAATTTTTGCTTTTTTAATTTACAGACATAACATATAATTGATGGATTTAGAAGTTAAACATTGCCCTCCAACCCAAAAATCTCTCTAAAAATAAGTATCCCTCTCATCTCTTATTGTTTTATACAAACCAATCCAGAGAACTCACCTCATTATCTACATACAATTTATCAATGTCTTGCCACCAAGTAGAGCAAGACCTCTCACTTGCACCTTCCTTCCCATACTTATACTATAAAAATTTAAACCTTAAAGAGTTTTTCTCCATCCTCATACTCCCTCGCCACTTCCCTAACAAAGCTAAATTAAAAAGTCTTGTATTTAATATCCAAACCCTTTATCCCCTGCTTTATACATACCTTATCCGAAGACACCCAATAAACCCCTCTTTTGCCATCATTAATCCCCATAAAAATTGTTTAAACATCAAGAGGAGAAATAATACTTTATGACACCTTAAAGAAAGAAAAAAAAATTAGGAGGGAGACCAATACAAATTTGAGCAAGAAAATTCCTCCAAAAGAGATATATGTTTAGTGTTCCATAAGGCCAACCTATTCCTCACTTTATCAACAATTGGTTGTTAAAGTAGTTTTATTCTCATGTTGTGCCCCCAACAGGTAAATCCAAATATTTAAAAGGAAGAGATCCAATTCTACAATTCAAAACCTTTGTTCTCTACTTTATCCAACACTCCATAAAACCCATTCCCAACGATTGACTCTTATGAAAACTCACTTTTAACCTTGAAGCTAACTCAAATAATTGCAAGATAACCTTTATAAAAAAAATATTACTCCAATTCTTGTCCCTAATTATCAATGTGTCATCAACAAATTGTAAATGAGAAACCCCTTCCTCTAAATTCACAAACCAAAAACCTTCAAACGTCCTCTTTTGGATTGCCTCATTAATCATCATACTCAACCCTTCTGCCACAATAATGAAAAGAAAAAGGGACAAAAGATCCCATTGTCTTAAGCCAAGCCTAACACCAAATCCTTTGTAGACTCCCATTGACTAATACTAATAACACTAATTAGTTTTTAGATATAATAAAATTTATAGGTTTTTTTAATCTATTAGCAAACACCTTAAACAACACTTTATACACACGTCCTATAAAATAATTAGGCCAATAATCCCCAACTAGTCAGCCTTATGAAACTTCTCTAAAAAGTGACAAAATCCCCTTTTAGAATGTCCCAAAAACCTTTAATAAATAAAAAAATTAATACCAACTAATGTAAGACTCTTTGAGCTCCTACAATACCACATTGTTGCTTTTATTTCTTTTTCTATAAAAAGTTTAATTAAGTTTTCATTTTGATCTTCACTAATCTTTGTCCATTTCATATGACTTAAGATTGACCTTTCACACGAATTATATTCAAATTGTTTTTGAAAATTATTTTTTTTATCAAAGGCCTTCAATCAACCTTCTAGTCACCCAAATACACAAAAGTTGATTCCTCACCTTGTTTTTTCTAATAACCCTATTATGAAAAAAAACTAGTGTTACCATCCTCCTCCTTCAACCATTTATTCCTAGACTTTTGCCACATTGTACTACATCTCATACTTGTTAATTTTTATATTTATGCCACACCTTCCCTTCTTTGATTGACTTGCTTTTCACTCAAGTCTAGATTTTCCCTACCCCATCAATTTGTTTCACCTCTCTTTTTGCTTCTACAATTCTTTCCTCAATATTCCCATAATGCTCCTTATGACATACTTTTAATGCCCCCTTTTATACCTTTCAATTTTTCTTTTAACACAAACGACTTCCTCGCCCTAACCTCTAAATCCTTCCATGATTTAATAACAAACTCCTTATAACCCGAATACCTCCTTCCAAAAATTTAACATACGAAATGGCTTTGGTCCCCAATCCAAATCCACCTCCTTTAAAATAACTGCACCTGATCAGATACAGACCTCTGCTGCCCCCACTGAGATACATTCCCCTACATATTTAACCATTCCTTATTTATCCAAAACCTATCTAACTTGCTTATAGTTTTTCCATCCGCTTTATACCATGTATACTTCCTTCCATATAAAGGTAGATCCAATAACTTCGCCTCTTCCATAAAGTCATTAAAAGCTTGCATCTCCTCCATCCTACCATGGCTCTCTACCTTTTTCGTTTCACTCTGCAATTTCACTGAATTAAAATCACCCATCACACACCACCTCGCCTCCCCTATACTCTCCATCTTCAAAACTAACTAACCCACAAATCCTTCTTTCCTCTCAAATCACGAGGAGCATATACATTTACCAGAACCACTCTATGTCTTTCTTCTCCCCACCATCCCTCTACACCTATGAAATTTGTACCACAGAACGAAGATTTTTTTCAAAAAAGCCTTTTTACACCAAATAATAAGCAATATTCTGAATGTTCAAACTCTTTAGAATCTGCGTTACTCAATCACCCTCTTAGATATATTATTTTCTTCAAATTATTTCTTTGTGATTGACGTCACATAGTTTGGTGAGGTACGTATCTTGCACTTCAATCAGACTTATAGACACTGTTTGATACCCATTTGACAAATCATAACCATGATCACATTTCTGACATGGTAAGATAGGCTTCTAGTGTTTGGTTTGGTCACTTTTCTATAATTGACCAACCTTTCCTTTTACACTTTTATTTATGAGTAGGAGAAGAAGTGGCTGTGCCAGGCAAATTCATCATTGGCGGACTTGATGAGATTACGGGCAGACTGCTGCTTTAAGTGCCAGAACCTTGTTGCTTTCCATGATGAGATTGTTTCCAAAGATTTCCAGGAAAATTTTTCTCTTGCATTTTTGGCATTTTCTCTTTCTTTATGCTAGATTTCTAGATTCAAATGGATCATCCATTTTAACGTATCATAATAGAATCCGTTGGTGCTAAATTTCGACTAATTAGCCGTATGAGATGACGATTACCAACGAGATGATTCTCTTGAGGCACCGACAGGATCATAGAAAAAAAAAAAAACAAGACTTCTAATTACTTCCTAAGGTAAAGGTTAAGATTCATATACCCATTATTAATTATGTCAAAAACCTTTCAAACATGACCTGAAATTAATCTGATCTACAGTGATCACTTCAAATTATATTATAATTTTCCTTCGAACTCGTGTATAGCATGCCTATATATGTATAGTTTACAGTTATTATTTTTCTGTTGTTTGTGTAAATTAATTTGGTGCAAAAATTGGATAAAGGGTGGATGATGATGTTTCAAGTTCTTTTTTAACCAAGCATTTTCGTGAGTTATGTGTAACAGGCAAGCAATGGTAGAACTTTTCTATTCTCTCACGCAATGAACATTATTTTGGGTCCTAAAGAGGATAGGCAGCTTATCACTGGTCTTCACACAGTGGCTGATGTGTTTTGCTCTGATTGTGGAGAGGAACTTGGTTGGAAATATATTAAAGCTTTGATGTAATATGGATAGACTGTAACCTTTTACGTACATGGTATGTTGACCTATAGCAACAAATTCAACATGGATATTTTACATTTTAAAAAGAGTGGCCACATTTTTTCATGTCGTGATGGACATCATGCTTTGATGAGTTGAGAAGATATAAACAAACTACAAAGTCAAGGAAGGAATTGGCAAAATGAATGACCACATGTTTTCTGTCTTCCCTCCTTAATTTTAGTGTTTATTATTATCATTTCTATTTGTCTATCATTTCATCAATGCAGTAAATTTTTTCCCCTAAGTGTCCTTAATTAATTGTAGACCGAAAAATTAGACACTTCTAAAGTAAACATATTTGTAAAATGCATAAATAACCTTAGTGTATTTACCATTACTTTAATTTAGAGTACATTGTATTCTTAATATATTAAAATTAAAATTCTCCCTTGGTTAAAGTTCAAGGACGTGAATTGTGAGTGCCCAGATTCAAATCCTCACAATGCAACTCCATGTCTTTCCTATTTCTCTTTCTCTTTTTCTTGTAAGGCCTCCTATGAGCCTCCCGTTCAACACCCAAAAAAAAAAAATATTTAAGTAAATTTATTAACTATTAATCAGATTTGACTGAAGATGTTACTTTTAAAGGTTCAAATTGAAAGAAATATGGGACAAAAATTATCACAATTGGGATTGCAAATATAAAGGACAATTCTTAAGGTACGGCATAAATTGTTTCCATGTTAAGCAGGCTAGTAATTGAAATAAGGAGGACAAATAGAATGAAAAACACTTAATCTGGTGGGAGAACATGACATCTTAAGAAAAATATCTCCTATGGTAATTGTTAAATGCTCAAACAACAATGCTAGAAATCAAGAAACTGCAGAGTAGGATACCAACAATGGCAGCTGCACAATCTAGCCTAGATGAACTGGACGACTTCTTCCCAACAAACTCGCCGGAAATTGGAGCCGGTGCAGATGCCTCTGTCTCAGGAGGAGCTGCCCAATTCATAGGTCGATCAGCACTTGGAGTGGGAAAAAAAGAGGTAATACCTGGTGCTGTCACATAAGGTTTGATTGTTGGAGAAGCTGAAGTTGGCTCAGTACTTGAGCTGAGAGCAAGTGAATTGGCTAATAAGACAAACAGAAAGACAAAGGAAGATAACTTGGTGCCAGTAGCCATGAAATTCTGAGAACTTTAGCTAAACAGAAGGATGCAAATAGTGATTCAGTCAGGGAATGTTGGTGAACTTTACCAGTGTGTATGTGTGACAATATATTCTGGAATTTGGTGATGCCTCACGGGAAAGGCAGGGGGTGTAATGTTACTAATTTCTGTTGTCTCTTTGCACATGTATTTATGAATGTCTTTGGTTTCTCTTTATTTCTTTGTTGCCATCAGTACAGAAAAGATTCCATTTTCCAAAGGAACTGAACCTGTGTAGGAGACAATGCACTTGTGCATAACCGTGAGTCATGTACTGCTGCAACAAACGATATGTTCTGTCACATGCTGGAGGGTTTGGACTTTTGAATACACTGGGCCCATTTATTTCACCTTTTTGTTGCTGCCTTCCCTACCCCATGTGAACTGGCTTGCATAAGTCCACAAGCCATTGATGCGGCCAAACAATTGTTAGTTTTGAAATATTTCAGTTAGTAAATTGAGTATACTCAAGGTAAAAACATCAAAAATTTATAGAGATTAACAGGCATGTAATGCTGATGTAAAAGTTTTTATACTATTAACTAATAAGAAATTATTTTTAATATAACTTTTAAATAATTATTATACAAGTTAATAGACGTCAGTTTGTGACAATGACAGTGAATTTTTTTTTTTACAATGTCAATTAGATGTATTATTTATTCGAAACTTAAGTCAGTTCTAGAGTTTAATGCCATGCCAAATAAAATGGGTCTAAGTTTTCATACATCTCGGAATCATATCTCGTACTTAGACCTTAGTTATTCAAGATGGTTAGAGTTATACGTATGCATCTTAGTTCAACAGACGGGGAGGTTAGCCTGACAAAGTATTGAGTTTGTACATTGTGAACAAAGGGGGAAAAAGGACAATAGAAGCAACAGTTTACAATGAGTACCTGATTCAGCTTACATTAGTTGAAATTTAAAGTATCTTTCAGATAAGAAAGGTATGGTACCTAAAAAACGTGATACTGGCCAAAGGATTTGATTCACTGTTAGATAAATGTTAGATAAAGGGATACTGGCCACGGTTGAAATTGCTGCAATTGTTATCGTTGAGGTATGAAAAAATACCGTTGTCTACCATGTGAGTAGCATGGTCCCTGCGGCATGCTACAGTACGGAATAAACTTGGAGGTCCACTGCCGATAACCCCACTTAGACTAACAAGAATTCCTCACTATGGACTGTGATCCAATTCTTACATTAGAAAAGTTCAAGTATAATTCTAGAACAAAATTTAACCGTCATACCAATTTGATTAAGAATAAAATACTATATCCATAGCTATTGGATTCTGAAACAATTGTATCTTTTTAAGTACATGGAAATACATGGCATGTAGATGTATAACAACTTCAGTAATGCTACAAACCAAAAAGAATTAATACAACAATCCAACTCCTGCACCATTCCTCTTTCGGAATAGACCAGTGCAGAAATAAATAAAGGTTACAATAAAAGGCCTCAATTCTTGTAAATCGGTAAATATCAACATCCAAGCTAAATTTATATCCAAACCAATGCCAAAAATTCAGATCCTTAAGAACAACTTCTCTAACTAGAGAAGCCTAAGATGTGCCGTATCATTCAGCCTTTTTATCTGCCAACCAGTTCTCAGAGAATGCTGCAACACAGTCACTGAAGAGTCTTCTATGCAAAACTTATGTGACATCAGAGGGCTACATCCAAGAAGGCCAGTTAGGAGACACTTAATTGGCACAGAATGAGTAAATAGTCCTATACAAGACATAGTTGGTGAAAAGCTGCTGAAACCAGAATTATGCAGAGAACTTTGGTGGTTTACGTTGCCAGAAGAAATTTCATCTTCAATTTCATCTCCAGTGGTTGTCACAAATTGTAGCCTGCTCTTACCAGACTTTTTCCTAGAGAATGCAGGCCGGTGCCTGTTGAGCAAATCCCATTGGTTTGGAGGGAGAGAAGGTCCATCTTGGTCGTGAATTGAGTTTGTGAGAAGACCATGCGAGTTGTGCTGTGCATATGCCTGGTTGTCATTTTGATGTGATGATAAATCTAATCTCAATTTTTCCTGTAATCCCAAGACATTTCCATTTAAAAAGTGAATCATCCGGAATTCTACTTGTCTAAGTGATTCACCAGAAGGTGCAGTAAAATCTGGCTGGAACCTGTCAATTAAGCCCTGAATTTCAGGAGTATATATTTCTGATCGAAGGCAGCCTTCCCAATTCCCTTGACTAATCTCTGCAAGAGCATCTGAGGATTGAATTTGTTCCTCTGAAAAACTGACTTCCTGTCCATTGGAATTTAAAGAGTAAGATTTCAAGCACGAGATTCTGGAATCATGAACCATCAGAAGTGAAATTGCTGAGGACACACAAATTTCAATGTAAACTAATCATGCTGCTACTACAGATTCAGGTAAACTAATTTCTGGAGTTTATTTTGTTCATGCCTTCCAACTATGAATACCCTCAACCACACCTTTCTAAACAAGATTTAGTGTCTAGCATAAAAATCTTAGTTGCCATTGGAGTTTTTACTGTTTTCACCTTTTCCATCTCGCTTTGATCAAATGGAGAATTAACTTCTATAACTTTTATCCATACAAATCAGCATCCAATATAAGCCAAAAGTAATAGTCAGTTGTGGTACCCATGGGTTTTTCCCCCATTCTCCTCAGCAATTTCATAGGTATGTTATTTAATCTCACCTTTACCCACCTAGTATCAATCTTTAGAACAACATCCATATTTTTAGCAAATTGCAAATGAAAATATTCAACATGAATTTTATAGAGTAAAAACACATTCTGGTCCTTTAAAGTTATATACATCACATTGATCTTCCATTTATCATCAACACCTCAATGATAATTAATGCCATTAATTTTATTCTTTGAGGACAAATTTGATGGCAAGAAAATGATTACAGGACCAACATAATGAGACATATCTTGGAAGACTAATTAGATGCATGTATAGATAGAGGACCAATATGATGTCACTTATATCCTTGGCGGATGAAAACAGATGTTTACTCATTTTAAAAAAATCTAACAAGATACAGGGTGTGTGGAATCTTTTAAAAACTTATATTTTAGTATGAGGTGGCTGGTTTTTAGCTGTTTGACTATATCCCAAATTTTGAAAAGCTGTTTGTAATCTGAACTATTTAAGATCAAATTGTTTCTTAAAAAGTCTAGTCCATAGTTGATTTTTCTAGCATAAATATTTCGAGACTTTTTTCCCCTCCATTCTGTCTCCTCCTTCAGCTAGATTTAAAGGCTGTTCTTGGATGAGATAAAATTGCAGGAATGACCCATCCACCCAAGAGTCAATGTAAGCACGATAACTTTTAGTTCAAATAACCACAAAAATTTACATTTCTATATAGGAATTCAATATTAGAATCAGTTTTGGAGTAATTATGAATTAAACT
The DNA here is from genome assembly GCA_026544285.1 of Pachyrhizus erosus. Taxonomy (NCBI): domain Eukaryota; kingdom Viridiplantae; phylum Streptophyta; class Magnoliopsida; order Fabales; family Fabaceae; genus Pachyrhizus; species Pachyrhizus erosus. The sequence goes on along the minus strand of JAMLFT010005020.1, from coordinate 2,788 downwards.
ACACTCAACCTTGACCTGTGATTTGTTTTATACACACTTATATAACTGGTTTCATTTTAAACCAGTTTTAAAAGTTGCCAATCATCCCCTTAGTATTTTTATCTTGGAATTTACCGTATGACATCATCCATTAGTTTCAATTTGAACAAAAAATAAATCAACAAATTTTGTAAACAAAAAAAATTAGAAAGAAATTGAGTCAGAGAAAATGCCAAACTACTCTTGAACTTTTCCAATTTTAGTTTTGACTACTGTTTTATATGTCAGAAAATCGAAAACTGCAACAGACGTGAGTTTTATGCTAAACTTCATGTTAAAAGGAAAATGATTTGGAGCCAACATCAATTTTCTAAATATTAGAGGAGAAAACCAACTAAGCTGTGATCAGAGGATACATCTGTGTCTCCCATAATCTAGAAAGTAGCAGAGTTCCACAAAGCATACTAGCCTTAACAAAACAAAAAAACACATGGTATATTGACACGTAACCCACTTAACAGAGACAGCAATTCAACGTAAGAAAGATGTCCTAAGAAAGTAAAACATGTTATCATATTAAAACAACAAGCAAGCACACTTGATGTTGCTATCCACCTTTATGATCAGCCAAGGAATCAGGTCAACCATTTCCATACCCAGATTATAAAATGATTAAAATCCAACACCATGTCCTCATCTTCAACTTCCACACTTTTAAACTCGGCCATTTAGAGCTCATGGCCAAGCACAACCTAATTAAACTTCCTCAATCAAAGCATAGACTTTGATTGCTTCAATTCAAAGCATCTATCAAACAAAAAATCCAGAAAACACCAACACAACACAGCTAATATACAAACAAACAACAAAGCAAAGCCTTATCGCACTAGGTAAGATTAGTTACATGAACTGCACGCCAGCAGGCTCAGTTACAGTACAGTGTTCATAATAATTACTACAAAATGAACATATAACACAAATCTCACATCACAAGAAACAACCAATGCTTTAAAAGCAAACATAGATTTTAGACACAATAAAAAGTCACAGTCTGTCTAATTATTACGATATTCTCATTTATCTTTCTACAAAAGCTTACAAAACATAAAATACAATTAGAAGCAATCAAAACACATGGCAAGAACATACATACATAAAACACAACTATTTCAAAATGCAAGTGATCCTTGCATTCGGCACACAATTGAGCACATTGAAACTGAGAAGAAAAAAACTACCTTACACACTGACACCGCCGTGGACCGCGCCCGATCCAGCGGCGATGAATACACGGCGCTGAAACGAACCCCCTGCGACTTGAGAAAGACGGCCAAAGCCCTGGCCTGGCGCTTCCCGTTTGCTGTCAGCGCCACGGAGGGGCACCGGCCGCCGACCAATTCCGGCGCCAGATTGAGCTCGCACTCGCCGTGGCTGATGAGGAAAACCTCCATCAGCGCCTCGTCGTCGGCGACCATCCCGTTGGAGGAGAAGCTCCGCGAGAGCGAAGGCGGCGGCGACGGAAGCGGCGGCGGCGGGCCGAGGACATTGTAAGGGTCCCAGACCTTGATTGAGGGCCCGAGGCGCGGCGTCCCGAGCGATGAGAGCTGCGGCGAGAGCGGAGAGGCGGAGGCGTGGCACGGCAGCATCTCGGGCTCCTGTTCGAGAATCTTCTTGACCATGTGGTTCCCCAGTTGGGCCCGGCCCATCAAGGGCCCGTTGAGGTTCCTCTCATCTTCTTCTTCTTCTTCTTCTTCTCGTTCCTCTTCTTCTTCCTCCTCTTCGCTGTCTTCCACCACTTGCACTGACTGGCTCACACCCATTTTCGTGAAACGGCGTCGGATCGTAAGAGATGCGAGGTTTATCGGTCGGATTTGAAACGCATAGCGTGGAAAGGTTTGGGTTTGAGTTTGGGATTCTATAGAGAGGGATCTGATGAGTGGTTAGGTGAAGGAATGGGAAAGAAGAGAAATAGATCTCTTCATTGGGTTTCTCATTCAACTGAGCTAAAACTCTACCGTATCAGATGAATCTGTCTATGTTTTTGTGTATAAATAAATATTTGTTGTCAAAGAGTGAAACTATGAAGACGAAGCCCAAAGGAGCTACGGACTCTGCATTAAATTTTGTCTTACCTTGTTAATCATTTTTTTTCTTTCTGTTTACTCTTTTTGCTATCCTCTCTGTTTGCTTTAAAGTGGAGAATAAAAATTATGAAAAATAAAATATAAATTAGAAATGTTTTTCATTAGAGAAATTATTAATAACATTTTACCTGTATCCAAATACATTTAAAGATATGAGAAAAAATAGATAAATTAATAAAAAAATTATGATAAATAACATAAGTGAATTTTATTATTTTTAAATTTATTTTTCTTCTTTCTCCTTTCCAAAAAAACAAAAAAAAAAACTTCTTCCTTCTATGTATCTTCAATTTTTATTCAACCAAATAAATCATGCATGTTCATTTTGAAAGATTTTTTTTTTTTAATCTTTTTAAGGGTTTAAGATAATGTTAATTAAAATATGTTATTTAAAATATTAGTTTCTAACTTTTTCTATTTATTTTATTTTTGTTTTTAAATATTTATTAGATTTTCTTTTTAATCTTTTCAATATAAGATAAAATCTTATTATATTTTTATTTTTTTTCTTTCATGAGATATGATTTTATTATTTTTATTTTTTTCTTTTTTACATAAAATAAGATTTTTTTAATCTTTTTATTATATAAAATATTGACAATAATAGATAATAAGTTTATTTTATTATATTTTTATTATTAAATTTTTTATATTTTATTTTGATC
>JAMLFT010005019.1:0-18351 GCA_026544285.1 Pachyrhizus erosus | reverse complement strand
AGAAAACCCTCTTTATAAAAAATTGCAACATTATTAAAGTATCACTATTTTATTCCGAGTTTCAAAATTCAACTGGGAGGAAGAAAAAGGTCTCCAAACACATACAAGCACGTCCATGAATTGTGCTAATCATAGTATTATTCAATATTCACATCACTTACTCATTTATAAAAGGGGCTTTAACACCAAACTAAGTCCTTCAGCCTATCCAAAAAAGCTACCTAGACCTTGCACCTATTGCTAACTTCTACAATATCCTCTCAGAGTGTTCTTCTTCATCACAACTTGTCATCACCATGTCTTTGCTCTCAGATCTCATCAACCTCAATCTCTCAGACTCCACAGAAAAGGTCATTGCTGAGTACATATGGTGAGGCTCTCTCTTAAAGATCCCAACAACTATCACACGAGCCTTGTGCAAAAAATAGGGGACTCTGTTTTTGTTCTGTTCATGAAATCTTTGACCAAATAGTTGTTATTCCACTAATGTAACCAACTCCTTTATGTATATACTGTGCTTTCTGATTCAGGGTATATTTTATCTTGAGTGATCCTTTTGGAACTTTGCTTCCTTTGACATGTTCCATCAAACACATAATAAGAAAAAGTTTTTTTTTTAATTTTTTTTTTAATGGACGAGTGGTGAAATCATGTTCTTGGGTTTGATCCAGTTCCTGAAAAGGAAAAGGAAAATTATTTAATGATTTTTATGTATTGATGAATAGGGTTGGTGGATCTGGTATGGACCTCAGAAGCAAAGCCAGGGTAATTTGTTTTCTTCATCACAAGTGATAAAAATTATTAATTATGTAACCTTCTTCATGTTCCCTTTTTAAGTTTTTGTTTTTTGGTGATTTTTCTATGTGGTTTTGAAACAGACTCTTCCTGGACCAGTGAATGATCCTGCAAAACTTCCAAAATGGAACTATGATGGGTCTAGCACAGATCAAGCTCCTGGGGATGATAGTGAAGTCATCCTATAGTATGATTCAATCCCCTTTTGCAATTTTGTTTATTTATTATTATTTTTTTCACAAAAAACTTATGACTGGTCTTTCCTTTTTGTTTTTGTTATATTTATTTGATGAAAGCCCACAAGCTATTTTCAAGGACCCCTTTAGGAGAGGCAACAATATTCTTGTAAGTTTCTCAAGTTAAATAATTGGCTTATAATAAAGCAAGCAATTTTTTACTGAGTTCATCAAATTGTATACTATTTTGTGGGTCAAGTCTTCACTTAAAAAAAAAAAATTATATATAGGTGATTTGTGATGTTTACACCCCAGCTGGAGAGCCACTTCCTACCAACAAGAGGTATGATGCTGCCAAAATCTTCAGTCACCCTGACGTTGCTGCTGAGGAACCATGGTATGTTTTTTCAAACATTACTTTTGATTCTTTTGACATTCTGCAACCATTACGCTTCCAATTTCTAGAAACCCTTTTTAGAAATAACTTTTTATATTATGCTTTATACATGAAATTGCTATTATAACATAATTTCCTGGATATACTAACAGGTATGGTATTGAACAAGAGTATACCTTGTTGCAGAAAGATGTGAATTGGCCACTCGGGTGGCCACTTGGTGGGTTTCCTGGACCACAGGTATGAAATGTTCCCTTTTTTAAATAAATAATTTACCATCTAATGGCTAATTCTTTTTTTTTTTAAATAATCACAAATTATAATGTATTATAAAGTGATTAATTTTTATAATCATTACTTTAAAAGTAAAATTAAGAATGGTTTTTAATTGATTTTATACAAATTAAACTGTTTTCCCCTTTTTATATCTATTTTTTATGTTCCATTTGTATTTTCTTGTTTTGCATTTGTCCCAATTCTCAAATGCTTCAAAATAGTTGCTTGATTTTGGAATTTCAAGTACACATTTTGCGTTACAATTTTTTTGTACTTGGTATCTTTTCTAAATTTGGTTGTCCTGTATATTGCAATTATTGAAACGCAGTAATTAATGTCTTGTACGTCATTCTCATTTTGGAATAGCAATTTTTTGGTTGCTGAGAAAGTGGTTTTGCTGGTTACGTAAGGTTGAGTGTCATTTACTTCGTACCTTTGAGTAAAGCAACAGTCAGAGAACCATTTTTGACTGCGTAAATTTCCCACCTAGCAAAAAATTAAATGTTGTTTTTAATGTTTTGTCCTTTAGTTTTTGTTCCAAATTAAAAGATTTACAGTAATTTTTAACAAATGTAAGTTAATTTTTTTAATTGGAATATATAAAATTAGATTTTTTCTATTATTTTAATTACGTTCCCATATAATATTACAATAAAACTTTTCTTTTAAAATTTTTTAACTGGAAGCAGGAATCATTGATTTATGGAATACACTGGAGTGACCCTTTTATCAAAGTCATAGTAAAACGCATTGCCAATACATTTTTGTTGAAACTCTTGCACAAGAATTGGTTATTGTTCAAAATATGAATAAATGTCTCAATTGCTGTGAATGAATAAGTGGGGTAAAATTACTGTTAATAATAACAAAAAGAGTGATGTGCAATATCAGCACTCATATTCGTTTCCATTGTAACCGGGGCCTCTTGAAAGAAAGGAGCCGAGTAAAGCTCCTATTTATGTTTCCTATTTGTCTTCCCCTCCCCCCCCCCCCCCCTTATATCTATCCTCCATTGTATTTCTAAATCAAAATCAATGTTGGTTTGAACAGGGTCCATACTACTGTGGAATTGGTGCTGATAAAGCCTATGGCCGTGATATTGTAGATGCACATTACAAAGCTTGTATTTATGCGGGCATTAACATCAGTGGCATCAATGGAGAAGTTATGCCTGGCCAGGTATAAACAAAATTTAATTATTATTTTTTAAATGCTAACCAGTTAGAAGAGGGTTATTAAGAAATTAAAAGTACAAAGTTTTTTTGTAAGTGTAACAGATAGTTATCCTTAGCTACTAACTTCAGCAGCCAGCATCTTTTTCTTTATTCCTAATATTTATCTGGCTTGTTTTGAAAATTAATAGTAGTATTTCTGAAAATTATGTAGTGGGAATTCCAAGTTGGCCCTTCTGTTGGTATCTCTGCTGGGGATGAGGTTTGGGCTGCTCGTTACATTTTGGAGGTGATTTAAAGTTTCATTCATTTTTTTTAATTTTATTTTTAAGGATAATATATGGTCAACATAATTAGTGAAAGTCAATGAAAATATAAATATTGATTAACATTTAAATGGTTTTATATTACAGAGGATCACAGAGATAGCTGGAGCAGTTGTTTCATTTGATCCAAAACCTATTCCGGTTTGATTTATTTTCTTAAACCATTCTTAATGTTGTTGATTACATTATCTTCAGTTAAAAGCGTAAAAGAATAATTGACCTTATTACCCTTTTATTTCACTATTCTGACTTTATTGGTTCCATTGTTGCTATTAGGGAGACTGGAATGGAGCTGGGGCTCACACAAATTACAGGTAATATAGACTATGTAACATATCAACTTCTTTGGATTATTCTTTGAAATATTTTCATTTTCTGAGGTTTGCAATGGTGATTCCAGCACCAACTCCATGAGAGATGAGGGTGGTTATGAAGTGATCAAGAAGGCCATTCAAAAACTTGGATTGAGGCACAAGGAGCACATTGCAGCATATGGAACAGGCAATGAGAGACGTCTCACTGGAAAACATGAAACTGCAGACATCAACACCTTCTCTTGGGTAAGGAGCCAAGCCTAGTACTAACTAGAAATGCTACCTATTTTCCTTAAGTGAGCAGTTTTGCTAATAATGGAATTGGATTCCACTATAAACAATATAAAAAATAAAGTCTTTTTAATTAGGATGTGGAAATATTATATTTTTCTCATATTATAATTAATGATGAGTATAGTTTATATACATTATTATAGTAAAATTTTATACTATTAATTAATAAAATTATTATTGATATGAAAACTTTTTAACAGAGTCAGTACATAGACCATTTATTTATTGCTAACTAAGTAATTAATATTATATTTTTTTTTCTATATAGGGCGTGGCAAACCGTGGAAGCTCCATTAGAGTTGGAAGAGACACAGAAAAAAATGGTAAAGGTTACTTTGAGGACAGAAGGCCTGCTTCTAATATGGATCCCTATGTAGTCACCTCCATGATTGCAGAGACAACCATCCTCTGGAAACCATGAAGTCACAGCCATTTGTCTCTACATTGAGACCACTTAAAATTGTGTGTTCAATCCCATGTGATCTACAATATATATCTGAAAGGTGTTGTTTAGTTAGGAATTGCCAAGTGGGCTTTTAAGCCTCCATATACCCTGTGCATGGTTGAGAATAATTTCATCATTTAATAACAAGAATTGCTCCTTGATTTTCACTCTTTAGATTTATGGTTCAATAGTGTTATAATGCAATGCTTTATTGTCCAATTTTGTTTCCCATGCAGTCATGAACTGTTCATGCAGACAAATAACTTATTTACCATGCACAGGTAACTCACTATTTTTAAAAGAATAATAATAAAATGCGAATTTATTCAGGTAAAAAAAATTAGACCAGTGAAATGTTTTTAGAAAAATATATCACACTTTCCAATTTCCGTTACCCTTTGAGCTATATTGGTCGATGGACCACGGTAACTTGAAGGGGAATGCAAATTCACTGTAGATTTAGTCTCGCAATTACACGGATGAACCCATGTTACACTGAAGTTAAAAGGGGTACACAATTTTATTTTATTTTTTTCACTTGCGATTGAAGATTGCGACTGATTTTAAATTTGTGCATCACACTTGGCAATGTTCTAAATGAGAGAGGTGCATCCATCATGTGTATTGAAGTAATAAATCAATGTCAGATATCTAATTTCGTGCATGTGGGCACGGTGGGTGCCGAATTAGATGTCTTTGTCCATTTCCTCGAAAGTGTCAGTATCCTCCAAAAAATATATAGATATTGCTGAAATAAGATGCCCTATGTTTCTAGGGTATACTTTGTCTCATATGCACCCCCACTTGTGGGGAGTTCTTCCTTCTTCGGGGAAAAAGAAAAGAAGAAAAGAGAGTTGGAGAGGGGAAAAAACAAGATTATGTGTATATACATTCTTTTTTTTTTTTTAACTTTGATAATTATTTTGTTATTCATGGTCATCCAAGCTTGTGATATTTTATAATTTTAGCTTTCACAAAATGAATTGAATTTTGCATAGCTCATATGACTTTTCTCAATTTATACTACACTATTATTTTAATCCGTGTATTGCAATTAGTCAAAAAAACTAAAATACATTAATGCCACTTTCTACTTGTACTTGTTTCTAGCAGGGGCATTCGAAAATTGAACGCATCTCTTTTGAAAAGTGAAGTACTTTCCTCTTTGCCTGAAGATACATTTTTTTGGGTGTACGTAAGAAATAAAATTTGTTTGTCACATTGTTTAGCTTTTCTTCCGCACGTAAGAAAAGCTAACACTTTCACTCTCAATTATGTATTGTTTGTCGTAAACAAGATGAGAATTCGAGAAGCAAAGTATCAATTATAAGAAAGTGTTCTTATGGAATCAGTAAAGGAGCTACTTTTTGGATTGGTCTAAATGGCTGATGATTGACACAAAGCAATAAAGAATGAGAGCCCCCATCCCCCAAAACAAGACATGCTAATGGTCAATAATACTATGTCTATTGCCATTTTTCTACGTCTTCTCTATATCTTTAAAAAGGATCGATCTCTTTTTCTTATTCATATGCAACTGTGATAATGAAATTCAATATTGAGAAAAATCAAGCGCGCACCATCGGTTGGAGACTCTTCAATTTTATTGCGTACGATCATTATTTTTAGATTTCGGAATAACTAATAACTCTCAAATGTGACGTTTTGTGATTGTTACTAAAAATGTAGTAATATTTCAAAAGTTGTTGTTAACATTTAATTATTTTCGACATTTTAAATCGGTTCCATAAATGAATGTAGAATCAACCATATAGAAAGCTGGTAGGTTCTCTCCACGACCAATGTAAAAAATGTCTTTTTGTATTAATTAGGATAAAAACTAGAAAGAATACTTAATATATATATATATATATTATTTTTTTCATTCATCTTATTTTTTTTAATTTAATTTGGTTCTTCATCTTTTAAAAATTCATTATGATCTTTTATATTTTTAAATTGATTCAAAATGGTCTCTATTATTATAATGTTAACGAAAATTGTTAATTGGTCTTATTCTTTTCTAAATCCTAATTTTGGATCACTATGTGCCATGCTAAAAGCAATTTTCAATAATCATTCCACTTTTTTTTACATTTTTTATTGCTTTTTTTCTTCTATTCCTTTCAACTACAACCTTTGCACCGCATCGCAACCCTCTACCCCTCCATCCGTGACACCTCCAATGGCCTCCTCCTTTGGTGCCATTTGGATCGCCTACGATGGCCAAATCTTTGCTCCTTTTCCATAGAGGCCAGACCACAAGGAAGCAGATGGAGTTGGACAAAGGGACGAGGATTGCGTTGCATTACCCTTTCCAATTCCTATATCCCTAAAAGAGGTTATCACGTCCTGCATTGTTCTTCATAGCTACTTATAAGTTAGGTGTTGCTTGCTTATAGAGTTAATGAAGATGATCATGTCATGGTAAATTGTTGCAGTGTTGGTGTAAAGGTAAGAGTTGCATGGAGCAAACTGAGAATAAGCAATAGAGGAAGAATAAAAGAAAGTAAAGTGGTCATTGGAAATCGCCTCTAGCAGCAACACACGACAATCTAAAATTAGGATTTGAAAAATAAGAAGATCAATTAATATTTTTTTATGAACATTGTAATACTAAAGACTATTTTGAAGCAATTTAAAAATATAAAGGATTAAAATATTTTTTTTTTAAATAAAGAATTAAATTGAATAAAATAAAATAAAATGAACGATCAAAAGTGATATTTGACAAAAAAATAATAATTATAACTATAGTTTATTCTTTACAATATTTCAATTCAAAAATTACAAATGCAAAACCAAAAATAAAAAAGATTATGTCATCTCATTATTATATATACGAGATATGTGTATTAAAATAGAAGTGCATTTTTTTTATTATATAAAGACTAAAACGTGTCTACAATATTAAAAATGCTTATAAATCTTTCATCTACTCACATATTATAAACTATAATACTTACAAATTAGAAAGATTCTCAATATTTTCAATCCTTAATTATACATTCTTTATGTTATATTTTTTTCTTTTCTTTGAAGATATATTTTAGACATTATTTTATAATTAGTTATTTTTTCTTAACTATCTCAAATTATCCTTGTTTGATCTTTATCTCTATAATTGATTTTATTTTTAACAATTTGTCCATTTCAGTTTACCTTAGTTTATTTTTATTTCTATATTGAATTTCAATAATGATTTTTAAAAACTATTAATAATTAAAAATATCATGATATCACAATTTAAATTGTTTGTTCTAAATCTAAATTATAATTTATGTATTAAAAAATATTATTTATTATAAATTTTAAGGTTTAATTACACTTTTGATATCTTATCTATTGTAATTAAGTAATTTTAGTTTCTCAAGTTTTAATTATACTAACTATGTCCTTTAGGTATCACAGATGTGTAATTTTAATTCCTTAAGTATCATAGTCATGTGATTTGAATCCTTAAATATCATACTTGTGTAATTTTAATCTCTCAAATTTCATAATTGTGAAAAGTGAAATTAAGTTTTATAATTGTGAAAGTAAAATTATTTTTCTAGAATTGAAATTGCACAATTATAATATTTATAGGATTAAAGTCACGAAATTTTGATATATTGAAGAATCAAAATTGCACTATTACAATATGTAAGAGATTAAAATTACATGATTGTAACTTAAGAAACTAAAATTACACGTTTATGATATTTGAAGGATGTAATTAACATAATTGAAGTTTGATAAATTTAAATTACACAATTATGATATTTAAAGAAATAAAAATATAATTAAATCAATTTTTAATTATGTAAAATAATATTTATCTTGTATAAATTAAAATATTATTAATGAAAATCTAATTTATGACATAAAAATGAATAATTGAATGTGATGATTAATATAAAGGAATGATTCACATTTTTTTTATTGTGTACAACTAATTAGGATTGTGATGAGTTGAATTAATTTTTTTCAATCCAACGCAATTTTAGCTTAATTTAATATGATTAAAAAATTTATTTAGCTTGAAGAAGACTCATTTAAAATAAATAAAAGTAATCTGGTAGGCAATCCAAGCCTTCTTAAATAAAAGATGACATATATAAAAAATTGATGTTTTTAATAATTTTAACTAATAATAGAATGTGTTAATGCTTTTGTCTTATTAACTTGTTTTTTAATTAGAAAAAAAGTACTTAACTCTCCTAAATTCTACTTCTTTTGAATCATTAAGGATAGCCAGAAAAAGTTTAAGTAATATATATGAGGACTGTAATAGTTGTACACCAAAAAAAATTTGCTTTTTATTTTTACAAATAGAGATCCTAACATTAGTTTCTTCTTAATGATGATTAAATTTTATTTTATTTTATACGTAAACACTTTAATTTCAATTAATTTTTAAAATCTATTTTTTTATAAACAGTGTCATATATTTTCACTAATAAAAAAACTTCAATCATTTATTTTTTAAAATCTATATATTTATTCATCTAATTTTTATAAATCACTTTTCCAAACATCAAAACATAAATAAATTTAGAATTTTAAAAATAAATTAAGATTTTTTGGTTGCTTGTTATAATTTTGTGTTTTTTTTAAATTCATATTTTTATTATATTTCAATATATGAAAAATGATTTGTAACATAAGAAGAAAAAAAAATTAATGAATGATTCACATTTAAGATAAATAAGCGAATTTCAGTTTGATAGCAAGAACTATTCATAAAAAGGATAAATCCTAAGGGTTAATTATAAAAATTCAAGATTCTTATTAATAAAAATAGTAAAATTTAAAGATTAATTGAAATAAAATTAAATTTTTTGATACTTATTTGCAAACAAAATAAAGTTTAAGGATCATTTATAATAAAATGAAAGTTTAAAATGTCTACTTATAAAAAATAAATAAAAATTAAGATTGATTGCTTTTTTATTTTTTATTTTTTAGGTTTAACTTTTAAGTAAGCCTTGACAATATCTAAGTTAAATTGAAATTGAATTCTTATTAAGATAATTTTATAATTTTCACATATATGTTTGAAACTTTTAATTGTTGAAAATTTGAAAAAAAGTATATTATTGATAGAACAACATTTTAAAGGCAATTTAAAAATTTCATAGTTTGTCTAATTTTTTTAAAAGAATTGTGAATATAAATTATTAATTTTTTAAAAATCTTGATTAAATGACTAATTAAAAAAATACTTTTTTGATTGAAAAACTATAAAGAAATATATCACTCTTAAGAATAAGAATTCAAATTTATTATATGAAAATAACTTTTTTAAAATGATGTCTTCCAAAAACATCTAAAAATATAAACAAAAAATATTTTTAAATAAAAATAAAGTTTGAATCTCATAAACAAATAAAGAGTATTTCAAAAATATATAAAATAAATAGAGGAGTTAAATTAATCTAACTCAATCAATTCAAATTATTATACCGTGCGTTAGGGTGTTTTTGAATTAAGACAAGTTGAATCATTTTTATGTGTGTATTTAATATGATGACAATAAAAATTAAATTTAAGTTTTCATACATATATTTTAATTCTCTAATTCTAGATCAACTTTAATAAGTTCGATTTGAATCACTTTAGTGTATACTAAAATTATGCTAGTCTAATCCATTGTCAATGTGCAAATTATTTGATCTATTTACTTTTTTATTTTATTTTTTATCCTTTTTTCACATGAATTACATGAATAATATAATAATTAAAAACTATATTATACATAAAATTAATAATTTATATTACATTTTAATACTACCAAAATATTTTATTCATTTATTATATGTTAATATATAATGTTTAATATGTTTGTAACTTCAACTTTTACTTTTGAATTTATTTACTTAATATTTTTCAATTCTTTTCAATCCCCTACTTTTTAATGGATCTTATGATTTTGGTTTTGTTAGGCTGCAAAAATTGGTTTGACCCAACTTGTTTTGACCCAACTTGTTGGTCTTACAAGCTAAGTTAGACCGTGTCAAACTAAATAATTACAGACACAAACATAGTCCAGTCTATTTGATCTGATATTTTTTTACGGATGTAAATGAATAATTAAAAACTACATTGCATTCATATAAATTAACAATATATATTATATTTTAATATTTCCACAATCTTTTATTTACATATTATACATCAATATATAGTATTTAATATGAATATAACTTCAACTTTTATCAAGTCGTTTGGAACTCCTTTTTTTTTTTTTCTAACACATTCCTCTACATGATATTGATTCTTTTTTTTTTTATTTTCAGAAAAATAGGCTCTAGCTCTAGGCATGGTGAAGGGGCATTAGCCAATGGCGATGATCATGGATTGGTTATACAAAAAGAAACGTTTAAAATGAACGTTGAATCGGATTAGACTTTTATGCTTATTTTTCACGTTAATAAGGCTTTAGACCAGTAGGTATAGATTCCTCCTACGTTTTATTTTCCGCCGTTGCTCTTCTCAAACAAACATTCACCCACCAATTTCCAAAATTCAAATTGCTAATCATGATTATATATATGTTTACATAAAACTTAATCATGATTGGCATGACATGAACACAAGTGATAAATCATATTGGATCCCACTAATATATTACTGCTTTGGTTTTCGAGTGTTGATTGGAGAATGAAAAGCCATTGTTCACGGCTCATATCCAAACGTATCTCTCTAATTCAAATTCAATTTAAACAACGATGTATAGTGGCTTTCCAAAATAAAACGTTAAAAACTACTTTTTCTATACCTTTTTTCTAATAAAAAACATTGAATCAGCCCCTGAATTTTTAAATTTGTATTGTTGAAACCATGAATCGTCTCTGCCGTTTATAAAGATCTAATAAAAACCTATTAAGAGTGAAATATAAATTTTAGAGAAATATTCAAATCTTTGGACAAAATTGAACCTTTCCAGAAAGACCAGAGCCCCCAAATTAGAATCATGTAAGACTTCAAAACAAAGAATTGAATCTTCTCTTCTCTTCTAGTCTTTCCTTTTTCTAAGTAACTGACTGAAAGCATTCTAAATTGAGAAGCCTTCAAAGATCAATCCCCCAAGTCCCACCACCAATATCAACTTGAGGGAACATATCAAAACATAAAATTAAAAGCTAAATACGCAAATAAAAAAATTAAAGCCACATGTAAAATGTCCAATAACACTATTATTATTATTTACAAAAAGGAAAAAGAAAAGAAAAATCTAAATATTCTCTGAGCAAAAAACAGAGGAAAACAGAACAGGAGCAGGGGAGGCAAACAAAACCTCCCTCTTCAACCTGTGTACATGAGCACACTAATCCAAAACCCTGAACCATATTATGACTCACCAACTGAAATGGGTTGGCCGGAGATCCCCAACGGTGACCGGGAAATCTGCCGGCTTATTTCCCTGAGAACAGGTCTTATCTCTGGCTTTCCAGGGGACCAATCAACAATCTTCTCTGACTCTTGCTTGATCTTCCTAACCTGGCTATGAACTGGGACACCCTTTTGTGAAAACCTTTCATCTTTGTTTATCTTCATGTTCTCCATGCTTTCTCTCACTCAAGGAAAAGGCTTCTTCAATTGGCAAAGTTTCCTAGCTACCCTTCTAATTCTGTTTGTGACAATCCACAATGGACAGAAACAAATACAAAAACACTTGACATGTACCATATAATACAAGTGTGTCTATATATATTCGTGCGTGTGAACGCAAGGGGAATTCAAGATTGAAACGTAAGGGAGAAGAGAATAGGGAAGTTTGGTGGGAAAGCTCTATCTTTACGGGATCGGTTTGAAGATGACTAAATCGGACCATGTCGTTGACACTATAACATGTGCAACACATCACCATGACCCAATATTTTTCTAAGTCTTTTGTTGTGTCCGTTGGATTAGTTTGATAGGGTCAAATCATGTGGCAAGTCATATTTGAAAATAAATTTTACTTTATTGTATTCTCGGATAAATAGTTTATTCTGTTATTTTTAAGTTACAAATTTATTTTTATGTCACGTTTTATTTTTTGATTGATTTGATTTTGATACATCACTAATTCTGTTGAAAATCATGAACAAGATCTGTTGTTTCTGTTTCTTGTTCTTATCAATTTCTCACATATATCTTTTGTGTGTGTGTGTATGTTTTTTTTTTTTTTTAATGGATCGATATAGGTGCTATGTATATGGCCATAATCAAATGGATAATTATCAATGTATCCATTCGGATTTGATTCCTTTTGTTACCAAGTTGCCAAATTGGATGATGACTGAGCATTAATACTATGCGCGACTGGTCATTGTTTTCTTTTGTCAGTAAAAATTGCAGCGGTCCATACATCACTTATTGTTATTATTATTGATATTAAGGCTCATAACTTTTTTATTTGTAGAATCAAATAACTTGTAGTTTTATGTGTGGAATATAAGAAAATTGACCATCTTCATGGATATGGTCAAAGTTTGAGCAAATACCTCTGTTTTGTTTATTTGTGTTTGTGATTAGGAGTTCTACTTCTACCAAATGCAAAACCTTCCAAAACTTGAAATTTTGGTATTTGACTTGTGATTTGACACTGGAATTAGATGGTAGATAGGGATTCGATTAATTAACCACACTTTTATTTTTTAGTGCTATTGACTACAGTTTGTGTTACTCTCTCTTTTCCTGGTTTATTATCCATGTATAGGATTAGGGGCAGCCATGACCCCCAATTCTTTTAAAGATTCCTTTAACAAGTATATGAGCTTTATATGTATGTATGATACAAAAAATAATTTTAAGTATTTGTACTTAATTTATTTGGCCCTCAAAATATTTTGGTAAAATTCGTCACTGCATGTAGTTTATAGTGGGGAAGTAGTTTTTAATACAAGTTATACTATTATAAAGAACATTTTACATACGCTTTTTCTATAACTATTTCTGTAATTACTCATTAAAAGAGAAAGAGAAATATAAAAATGAAAAAATTATTAATACAACGTTATTTATTTAAAAGTTAAGATACTTATATTCAATTTCAAATATAATTTGTTTTGAATAAACAAATGTACAAACTAAGAGTATCTTTAATATCGTCTTAAAATGAATTTTTAAATATAAGAATTATTCTTGCACAATTCGACCATTATGGCGAACTGAGTTCTTGACCACGTGTAAGAAAGATTCTTGTAAAAGAATCCAGCATTCATATCATTTGTCACATTAGAAACCTACCCTGCTAACCACAAAACCTGCTCTCAAAACATTCCACGATTAATACAATGTGTCTTCTTCAATTTAAATATAAATAAATAAATAAAACATAAATCCACGAAATGTATATGAAGGGAAGAACTGTTGGCATGGGCTTGAAGGAGAAGAAAAGGTTGTAGTTTGGATCTGAGTTAGAATTATGCCTTCTGAGTTCCGAGAGAGACAAGGTTCTGATTTTGGCAATGAAGAAAAAATATAGAATAATGTGAAATTCGTTTCAAGTTTTAAACGATTAATGTATTCTTAGAATAAAATAATTGGTAAAATTCTTCAATCTAATTTGACATAATAAGGTTTAAAAAAAACGTGTTAAGAACCTTGACTTTGATAATCAATTGAAGATGCTCTAATAAACACATTTTACGTCTTTATGGTAGTGTAATATTGTAATAATTTAAATTTATAACGATGAACATGTTTTGTGTCACTTTAAATAAAAGACGAGGTTGACTCGATTACAAATGAAAAAGCAGTACTTTGACGTTGTTTTATGAACGAAGCTTCTCTGGGACAGGACACTGCTATTATGTTATAAACTTTGTACACTAAAACAAAGAATTAGAAAGGGAAAACATAGCTATTAATGGCGGCTAAGAGTGAACTTCTAGAACTATAAGCTTTGTTCAAACTTGCCTGGAGAACTGGAGAACTGAGGTGTTATTCATCAATCTTATTATAAACGGTTAAAAATTATTAAATGTAATTAATAAAAAATAAAAATATTTTTTTTTTATTGTTGGCTAGTTATCTTATCCCTATAATTATAATTGTAAGATTAACTTTTATATTTAACGACTCAAGAATTCATCAATTATCAACATTTATGTAAAGTTGGTAAAGACTTATAGTCTATTTTTAATGTAATTAAATATCACTATGTAAATGATTAATGATTTGTCCTTTATATCATTAAGCATTAAACAAATGCTAACATGGCTGCTAAATTAACTTAAGCAATCTGATAACATTTTTTTTTTCAATGTTCCGAGATTAAAGAATGAAATTCTCTGTCATAAAAGAAAAAATAAATCTCTATTTAGAAAAATGTGGATCTCACCTTTTAAAATTATTTTTTCACAATAAAACACTTACATTATTATGTTTGATAAGTGAAAATAGATAAATAAAAAAAAAAAAAGAAGAAAAGAAGAAAGAGGGAAGAGAGAAAAAGTGAAATACATTGATTTGATTGAATGAAAAAGTAAATATTTTAAAATTTTCTTGTAGAGATCATACACAAATTTCACCTCTATACTGAGAGGAAAGAAGTAAAAATTGTTATTGCACCAAAAAGTTTTCCCATGCTACAATTTTTCGCTCCTCGTTTGTATCAATGGTATTTTGTTGTGTGTGCAAAATCAAATATGCTTGTAAGCATAATTTTTTTTTACAACAAAATAGATTATGCTTATGCTCAAACAAATTCGATTATATTTACCAGCATAATTTGTTATAATTTAAGAAAAAGTAAATAAATTCATTGTTCTGATTGTTAAACAGTGTTAATAAATATAATTGAATAAATACGAGAGAGAAAAAAAAACCTATTGTGAAAGAAAATGTGAGAAGGAATGAGTGAATGTCTAAAACTAACCATAACCTAACACGTGGAAGACTAAGTCAAATAGTGTTAAGTAGTAATTTCGAATTGAATAGGAAATGAAAGATGATAGTAGAAAACTTGAAATGGTTTGGGCGGTTGAGCAGTTAAGTTTGTTAGAAAAGGACACGTGTTTTCTGTTCCAGTCAACTACCTCTGTTCGGAAATTACGTAATTGTCCCGCTACTCTGAATCCTTAATGCTCTGGAAGCTATCATCGTATAATTCCTTACGTTCGTATTCATCATCCACCACACACTACCGCATGATCACGACATTGCCACCTGTATTTCTTTTATTCATCCACGAGACCACATGACCAACACCATGCCACGTGCACTTTCTTTCTTTAATTTAAGTCTGAATTTTTAGGCAATGATGTGATTCAGATTTAAAATCAATATATTATATCATTACCCAAAAAAACAAACTACTCAATAGATCATATAAATATAATAATATAATATATCTAACATTTAGTTCAAGGTAGGATTTCTATATTTAAAGCTCTTTTCTAAAATAATAAAGTTGATTTGTAGCACTATAAAAAACTCATTTACTAACTATTTGTGGTTTTAATTTATCTAGTCGAAATTCAATCATTGAAATAAATAATATAAATATGTTCTATCAGTATATGCGTTACGTTAACAAGTAGCTTTGTTGATGTAGAACATTAACATATGCTATTATGTATATATATATTTTATATGAGAATAAACAGTTTAAGTACATGGAAGAGGTGTATTTAGGTCTTATTAATTTAAGTTTTTATTTTTTATTGGACCAATAATAAGGGTTCACTCAAATAAATGTAGGAATCCAAGCACAAATTTTACTGGACTTGTTCAATTTAGATTTAGATTTACATCCTTCTTCATGAACAAATATTTATTTTTTTACCAACTTCATGAACAAATACTTGATTGATGTATTATTGATAAAAAAATAGAGTAATTATTTTTTATTTTTAATAAATTATTCAAATGTATTGGTACTTGAATCTTAATAATTAGGTTATTTATAACAAATTATGATATTTTTATTTTTTGAGATATGTGTTAATTACATGATTTTAGTCATTATAAGCATCATATAAAATTTCATGTCTCCTATAAGATGTTAAGGCTACAATCTTTCATGTCATTTAATTCTTGCTTTTGTTGGCATTAAATTAAGGTTTTTACACACAACTTTTATTAGAGGATAATATTGAGAATCATCAATTCAATTATAACCTCATCAATTGTGATTGGTTTAAATAATTTGAAATAAAAGAATAACAAGAAAAAAACAAAATTCTATAGAAAAAGGAACGAGATAAAAAGAGTTATGCTTTTCAACAAGCTAGTAATTGCACCATTGTACATAAAGGTTTTATTGAACATCAACAAACTGGACTAACCATTATCTGACTTTGTTATTTCTCTTTTTGTGATAATACAAGAAATTTTAAAAATGTTAACAATCAATATTTAAGGGCAAATATTTCTCAAGAAAGATAAAACGATACACAAATGAATAATCTATGTACAAAGAAAAAGATGTATTCAAATTATTGTTGGTCCAATAACTAGAGTTTACAAAAAAAAACACAAGAAAATACTTTAGTGGATTGATTCAAACAATATGGTACTCAATTAGGAAAATTATGTTGCAATGATGATTGAATTTAAATTTGATTTTGATTTTGAATTCATATTAGAGAAATAATTTAATTAATTAAATATATGTTAATAGATTATATTAGACTATGTAAAAAAATGATTAATTAAATAAGACTAGACAGTATCTTATTTGATTTGATTAATCAAGTCTATATTTGATTAGAAAATGTCAAATTTTGATAAGATATTTTAGGATATTATTTTTAGATTTTATTTAGTCTTTAATTCAAATTTGAGCATATAATTCTACTTAAATTGTAATTTTTTCTTTATAAATAAATAGTTGATGTATTATTGATAAAAGCAAAAGTAAAAGTGACTTTATTTATTCTTTGTGAACTATTTTGATTTATTAGATTCTTTTGTAGTGCTGAAAAATTGACTTATCATTCTAACCATTCATAGTTGATTGTGATGTTTTTACTTTTCGAGTGACTATTATATGATTTTTTCAACGGACTTTTATGTTGTTTAAATCAACTTATTATTCAAATAGGTTTCTCTTTCCCCCTCTCTCTCTCTTTTTTATTTATAAAAAACAAGTTTAGGCGAGTTAAATTTTAAGAATTCGTTGAGATTAAAATAAGTCTCAAGACTTAATCAACACTTACATGCTTGTTTATTGATTATTCACCAATAAAATTCTCATATTGACGATAAGAATTGAATATATATTCTTGTGGAATATGATTACTCATTCTCATATCAATTTGACTATTTTTTTTTACAATGGTTGTATTAAGATTATAACTTAGACTTATGTTTAATATTTTAATTCTTATCATTAAATTAATCCTAATAGTTTAATTAATTTTACTATTAATAAAGACTTACAATGGTTATTTCAAGGTTTAATTTTTTTCATAAACTTTATTATAATGAAGGTTATCAAAATGATAAAACAATAATAAATTAATTATTTTTAGAATGCAGTGGTGATTGTTTACAAATCATTCCAACTATGGATAGTAATAGGGTGGAAACAAATTTGCCTTGTATGTCCCCGTCCTTGGCAATGATGAAAGGGTTTAGGAGGGCAAGATAATTTTTTTTTTAAATTCATCCTCATTCCTATAAAAGTCAGGGAAGTAATCCATCTTAATTTTTTTTCTTGATTTAATTTATATTTAAAAATAAATAATATATCAAATGCAATCTAAATAATTCATATTAGGTTAAAATATATATTTGATTTTATTATTTTAGTTTTTTGCAATTTAATTTTTTAAATTAAAAAAAACACTTTAATTTATTAAAAAATTACTGTTAGAATAAATTATTTCTTCTGTTAGTTTTTTCTATGCACTAATGTTAACGTTGGTTGATGTAAAAAAGTAAACACCCAAAGAACTTCTCATGATCTGCTCTGTCAACAAGTAGCTCTTGCTTTATATAATGCTTTTTTAAAATAATCAGGAGTTTATGAAGTCATAGATATGCTTGAGTTCATATAGAATGGAAGAAGGGTTTCTCCAAATTGAAGTAGATGATTTTATTTTATTTTATGTTTTGGTATTTTTTATTTTAATTTTTATATTTTAAAATTTTTATTTTAATTTTTTATGTTTTTAAAGAGATTTATTTAATCCTTTTTCATCTTTTTTATTGACAAAATAACTAAAATGAATTTA
>JAMLFT010005018.1:0-18352 GCA_026544285.1 Pachyrhizus erosus | reverse complement strand
AAATTAGGGATAAAAATGATTTATATAAATAAATAATAATTACATTTATGTCGTATATTTGTAGGATTTAAAAATTATATTTTAAAATATTTTTTTCAAAATAAATGTAAAAACATTTTGGAGAACGAAATAACCTCCAACTCAAAGAGTGCACGAAAATCATTTATAAATCTTTAAATTGAATTCATTTCTCTTCTTATACCATAATGCAAGCAGGATTATTACTCAGTAGCGTGAAACTTCCAGAAAAACCCAAAATCAATTCTCTTATGTTTGCGTCTTTCGCTTCCTGCAAATCTTTCTGAGGTTGGTGTTTTCTTCCTTTTGAAATACTTAAAGTTTACTCTTTTCATTTTTGTTCTATCTTATCTTTGTTTTCTCTCTACTTATCCTCAGAATCGAGTTACGGAGCAGAGCGAAATCGGCATAGAGGTACGCGTCATTCCTTTTCTGCCCTAATCTTATTTATATTGTTCCATTCTTGATTGCAAGATCTGGCAAGGGTTTAGGACATGATCGTTCTTTTTATATTCTTCACCAGTTCAACTATTAGTGTTTTGAACCCAAATCCTTTTGGTTACGCCTTCCAGTTTTTCGCGCATCAAAATTTGTCGTTCCTCGTTTCTTTGTCTGCGTTTCTTCATTCATTCATTTATTTTCTTGCAATTTTACTTTTCATTTCTTCGGAACTTGTCTGTTATTGTATGCATGTTTTACTCATTTACCATGCATCTGTGCAAAATAGGGTTGACAAACCTAAAAGCCCTTACACCAACCTAACCCAACTTAAGCTTATTGAGTTTTGATTGGTTTGAACTCCATTTTTGCGCAAACCTGACTCTACCACCGTTTACACCCCTATTCCTAGTTTAGTGCTGATTCTTTGACGAACTAAGGTCTGGGCAACTTGAACTATGACTTAGGAAGATGTTCAACAGACAATTATTATGTGCAGCTGTGCTGTATACATAGGCTTTGTCTTGCTCTTGGTTTGGTGTGCTTGAAGTTTTCTTTCACTTTGCATCCGTGTGTAAAGATTACACTGCTTGTCGTAGCATACAATTTTCTTTGGGTTTTCATTTGTTGGTTTTAGTTGAACTTGGTTAAGGTTCTTTTACTCATGGTTTTGTAATTTATCGTTTCAGCAGTTGTGTCTGTGTAGTTTAAAATGCATGTTGCATTATGTTTGAATCGGTGCATATTTATAATTTTGTGTTTTCGTTTATTTCAGAACTTAGAGCAAGTGTGGTGACAGAGTAGGACTGAGAATATATTCTTTTTTTTAAATCACTGCTAGCTTGAGATGTGAAAAACATTATTTATCTCCTTGAGTGAGTTTGACCTTAAATAACTTGTTTTGCAAGGGATTTTGTTTTATCTTTCTGTACTAACTACCAACTTGTTAATTTGTAGTATTAATTTATATGTACCATTTATATTGCTTGGTAGAATGCATAGAAAATGACCATTTGATGCAGTGTTTTCCTTGAACAGATACAAAAATGCCAAAAGTAAAGACAAATCGTGTTAAACACCCAGAGGGCTGGGAATTAATCGAGCCTACACTCCGTGAACTTCAAGCAAAGATGAGGGAAGGTTGGAATTTTTACATGTTGTGTTTGCCTTACTAGATTTTATTATGTTATTTCTGAAATTAATGAAATTGATAGTTTTATATCCTTTATTTGGCAGCTGAGAATGATCCACATGATGGCAAAAGAAAATGTGAGACATTATGGCCTATATTTAAGATTGCACACCAGAAGAGCTGCTACATATTTGACCTCTACCATCGGAGGAAGGAAATTTCTAAAGAACTGTATGAATTCTGTTTAGATCAAGGATATGCTGACCGCAATCTAATTGCAAAATGGAAGAAGGTACCTAAAACAAGTCATTTTAATTTATTTTTGAAACTGCTTTGGTTTTTCAATTTCTTTTTTCAAAGAGAGAAGAAAGTTCATTAAATGCAATAAAAAAGAGCCAAAAGTAGGGTGAAAGATCCATGAATTTATGTTAAGCACCACTGTCCTAACAAAGGACTTGACCTTTTAGAGAGGTTTGTGTATTACAATGGATTTGTCAAGAGGTCATTTGTCGTTTTCTGGCAATTGTTTTTTCCATCATTTTATGTCATTTACCATTGTTTTCTGGCATTTGTCTGCTACCTACTAGCACTCTGTCCTGTCCTACTTTTGCTCTTGCCGAAGTTTTATATCAATTAGTGATATGGTCAATGCAGTCCTTATAAGGTTTGGATAATCCTCACCTTACAATCCAATTTTGTAGGGTTGAGTTATACCCCAATCCAAATTCTAAGATGGTATCAAAGTTTATTCTGGGTTCATTTTTGGGTCATCTGTAGCTGTCTACGCTCTAGATGTTTATTCCATTCGGGGGTGTTGTTATTGGGTCACTTGCATTTGTCTATGCTTTAGATGTCTAGTAATAGGTGAGAGGATGCGTTGAAATCCCACATTGACTAGAGATGTGACCAACGTAATTCTTATAAGACTTGGGTAGTTTTGTGGGGTTGAGTTAGTTCCTAAGTCCAAATTTTAAGAGTTTTAAGGTTTTCACAGGTCTGTGCAGTGTGCTCTTTGAGATTCCTTCTTTTCTGATTATTTCCTTATCTGTCTGTTGCATATGCACTTCACAACCATGGCATCATCTCTTTGTTTTTTTACTTTCATTGTCATTCTGGTTATTCTTTACAGCCTAATGCTCTATGACTTCTGTTTGCTACTAGTTAATTATGCCTTAGACTTATGATGATTGTGTATAGATTATATCTCTGGCGTTTGATTATCAATGATGCATGACTCTAATTTTGGGTTTCATTGGCATTTATGTGTATAGTATGTAATAACTGTTGTATACATAGCCTTTGTGATACGAATCCGAAATTAAAAAGATCGTCTTGAAAACAGGTAAAAAGATAGAAATAGATAAAAGATAAAAAATAAGAACTTGATCCTATTCGCGACCTACTGACAGAACCAAAATTATAAAAAAAACGTGACCCTAACCGCGACCTGCCGGTAGAACTGACATTATAAAAGTTCTTTAACCTAAGAACATAAGGGAAACTCTCATATAAGAGAAAACACTTGATTCATTAATGTTGGTAGAATCAACACTATAAAGGTTCTTTAACCCAAGAACAAAAGGTAAACTCTCAAATAATAGAAAATTCATTAAAATCTAAGTTGTGGTTATCCTCTACATAAGTTCCTATTTATAAGAAAGTAGAAGAAAACAAATAATAGAAAATAAATCTATAAATTTGAACTAAAGATAAGATAATAGAAAACAAATCCTAAAGATAGAATAATAGAAAACAAATCCTAAAGATAGAATAATAGAAAACAAATCCTAAAGATAGAATAATAGAAAACAAATCCTAGAGTTAGGATAATAGAAAATAAATTCTAAAGATAAGATAATATAAAACAAATCTTAATTTTAATTGAATTAACAATAAAATAAATTAAATTATTTATTTCATCTAAACATTTCTAGCCATGATCTTCGAATTGTAAATATGAGACAATTATTGAATTGGGTATCGTAAGGTTCATATCATTCCCTACCTCTTCAATTCGTCCTCAAATCAAGTAGGTTTATATCGTTCCCTTCCTTTTCAAAGTGATTCACCATCGAATCAAGTAGGTTCATATCATTTCCTTCCTCTTCAAAGTGATTTGTCCTCAAATCAAGTAGGTTCATATCATTCCCTTCCTCTTCAAAGTGATTTGTCCTCGAATCAAGTTTAGTCTAGTCTACATTCTTGATTGTAGGGAACTCTTGAATTGTATTTACTTCTTTTTCATCTTGCAAGCTTTTAGAATTTTGATAGGTCTTCCAAATGACTAATATAGGATTCAAAATCATGTAAGGTCCACCAAGATCTTTCTGAAGATAATCATCACTTAAAAAACAAAGGTTAGAACATAAAATTCTACATTCCTTCTTTGGAGTCACTTCTTCAATTTCCTTGAAAAAATATTCATCATAATGAAATAATAGGTTAGTATAAAAACAATTCAACTCCTTTTCTCTCAACTCTTTTTCTCTCATCTTACACTCGTGATCTAATTTGATCCGCATATGAATCAGCAGGTTTGAGTGATGTTAGTACAATGGTACGTTCATCCATGGAAAGGGCATACTTATTTTTGTACCCATCATGTATGACTTTTCTATCAAATTGTCATGAATGCCCTAGAAGTAGATGTACAACATGCATCGGTGCAACATCACAAAGAACCTCGTCTTTGTATTTGCGAATGGAAAATGAAATCAAAACTTGTTTAGTCACCCTTATATATCTACAGTTATTCAACCACTTAAGTCTATATGGATGAGGATGTTTTTTGGTTGACATTTTCAATTTCTCAACCAATAAGGTGCTAGCCACATTGGTACAATTTCCACTATCAATAATCATGTTACGTACCTTGTCATTTATGTGACACCGAGTATGAAAAATATGTTCACGTTGTTCCACATCTTCATCTTCCTTAGGTTGTATGCTAAGAGCATCCCTTGTAACAAGTGCATAATCTCGTTTTCTCTTTTCACTATTTCTCCCATTTGAGTACTCTTCTTCCTCATTAAATTTTGCATTTAGAGTCTTTAATTGATATTGAATATCCTTCATGACTAACTTGAGTTTAGGATTTCTTCCACTCATCATTAAAATGTTAAATTCAAGAGTCAAAGTTCTAATACCAAATGATACGTATTCAAAATTAAAAGGATCGTCTTGAAAACAGGTAAAAATGATAGAAATAGATAAAAAATAAAAAATAGGAACTTGATCCTAACTGTGACCTGTCAGTAGAATTAACACTATAAAAGTTCTTTAACTTAAGAACTAAAGGAAAGTTCTCATATAAAAGAAAACATTTAATTCATTAGAATCTGAGTTGTTCTCCTCTATATAAGTTCCTATTTATAAGGAATTAGAAGAAAACAAATAATAAAAAACAAACCTATACGTTTGAACTAAAGATAAAATGATAGAAAACAAATCCTAAAGATAGGATAATAGAAAACAAATTTTAAAGATAAGATAATATAAAATAAATCCTAATTTTAATTGAATTAAAGATAAAATAAGTTCAAATATTCATTTCATCTAAACATTTTTAGCCATGATCTTCAAATTGTAGATGAGAGAATTCTTGAATTGAGTATTGTTAAGTTCATATCACTTTGTTATAGCATCTGTCATGCTATTGCATTTTTGGGTTGCCTGCTTGCATCGCACCCCCCAGGATTCACAACCATGATATATACTCTACACAGCTGGATTATCATATTTAGTTTGTAGTTTTGCATTTGTAACACCTAAAATCATGTCTCAAACTATGATTTCATCACTCACAAACTTGTTTTGAATAACATTTGAATTCTGTTTCAAACAGAGAAATGTGATTAAACATTATTCCAAATGTAAGCAGCAACATGTAGCCTGTGTTCAGATGGGTGAAATCTAAACACAAATCACATTGCTTTAAACTCACTTTTAATCCAAATCAACTTTACTATGGCAAGATAATCCAAAATTGAGTTTGGACTTACATTGTCTGTCTGATATGGTGGTATTTGAGTTGTGAAATGAGAAAATATGTTGATGCTTTACTCATTTGTGCCTTTTCTAAGATGTTTACTGTTACAATGTTATTGTTGGTAGCAAAAAATGTTACAAAAATATTTTATCATTGTTACTAATAATCTTATTTGGTCCGACTTGCAGCCTGGTTATGAACGTCTATGCTGCTTGAGGTGCATGCAGCCACGTGATCACAATTTTGCCACTACTTGTGTTTGCAGAGTTCCGAAGCAATTTAGGGAGGAGAAGGTCATAGAGTGTGTTCATTGTGGATGCAAGGGTTGTGCTAGCGGGGACTGATTGGACATCAATTCTAGTATTAGTTGCCAATGGAGGGTTTCTTAGAACTAATTTCTTTGTTCCTTTAAGCTTTCTGTTATCTGAAACCCTCATTATGGGACACCACTTTACCAGGTTGTATTACTGTGTACTACATGAATGTTCTGTATTGGGAATACTAGTTATCTGCCATTCAGCCTATTTAAAAATCCGACTGGAGTTTGTACCTTAATATTATTAGCCTAACATGGTGTATACTTTTACTCGATACATCACAGATTAAACAGTGGGCTTAGAATAATGTAACAAAGGGTAATCTAGACAACTTCTAATGTTGCTTTTGGCGATAAGATTGAAGCCAATCTGCTAAGTACTAAGCCCGAAACTTTTTTTTTAAATATTTAAATTTTGCAATGAATAAAAACCAAAGTTACAGCAATATGTTGAGATAAATATTGTTTATTTTTTGGCATACATCTTCCGTGAGACTCATTTGATAAGTAGATCTTTAAATCAAATTAATGAAAATAACTTGTGGCCTATACTTTTAACTATTTGAGTAAATGTTACAGTGGGTGAGGTACTTCCTTTGAATAACTTAAATAGTAGCGTTACAAGTTCTTGAACATTTTTGTTTTATGCTATATGGCTTGGGTGGCTTTATGCTATAACTTTCTAATTATTGGTTCTAACCCGTGACACACCTTGTGTTAGTCAGGTCTATTAAAAGCCTCAATTTGCCTACAGAAAAAACCTTTTTGTTAAATGTTTAAATTTGGAGGGATGTTCTAATTCAATATTAGGAATTCACTAATTTTGGGGCCAATTTATTTTAGCATTTTGTAGAAAGCATTTAAAAATAAATTGAAATGACAGTATTATGGTTGGTATAAAATTTGAAAATCTTTTTTATATATTATTGATTTCTAGGAAAGTTGTGTCTATGTCGCTTGATTTTTTTATTCAAGACGAGGAGGAATTGAGGAAAGATATGTTGCTTTTTTTTTATTATTATTTAAATTGAAAATGTTTTTATGAAACACTTAACTATCAATTTTCACTTTCACTTCTCATTTTTTTTATAAAATAAAAAATTTGAAAACAATGGCAGCTTTAATGAGAAAAGTGGATCAAATGGAGGAGGATAGTTCAAGGGGAGCAAAATAAAATATTAGGGGAATCCATTAGAAATGGAAATGCTCTATATTGTTTTACTGGAAATCAGGATATTGCTAGAGCCTTATAGTGTGATTGATACTTACAGACAATCCCATTGTTTTACAAAAATCATTACCTCTTAGATCTTGTACTGTTCACTAGGAATCAGTCAAACAGAGGTGGGGGGACTATGAGATATAACCAAAAGAGCAATACAAGGCACTAAGGCCGTTCATTTATGATATATGCCTATCATGTTTTGAGCTCAGCATTTAGTTAATCTCAATGCTGATTAAATGCATAACATACTTTTTTTCAATGGACACAGTGTGACGCATAACCAAGGTGTACTAAAACAAACTTGACAACACAATTCATATAAAAGAAGTACCCTAGTGTCTGCACAGACTCGAGTACCTGTACAGGAAATGTACCTAGCAAAGGTAAACTGACCATGTAGGAGAGCCCATGTACCTTACCCAGCACCTGCTTAGATATTTCAATAGTTGTACTTGTATGTGTGTATCATTATGATCAAATATAATATGTTTCATTTGCATTTTGAGGCATCAAGTAGAGAAACCTCATATTTGAAGTCAGGCCAACCACTTACCATGTCTTATATTGTTAAAGAACTTACGTCGCCAAATGACATGCCAAAAACAGGTTCATCCTCTAAATATACCTAATCACTTTTGAGCTACTAATGCTCCAGTCAAATAGATTCATCCATATATAATCTATGGCATGTGGCAACTACTAACATGTTCAGACAAGATTAAAAGCTGAAAAGATGTTGCACAATAGGAGATATTGTAATTAAATCTCATTAAATGATAAACCAGTGTCAGTCCACTGTCAAGGACAACTGGTCCTTGGCACATGTGAACTATTTTTTAGCTTTACATTGAGGCAAGAATATGAAGCATTAAGCACAAGCCTGTAACCCAATAAAATTTACAAATTACCCACACTTAACGGGACAAGTGCCCAACAAATTGAAAATTTTGGCTACAGCCAAAAGAACTAGATGACAGAGCTTTCAAGAGGACAAGATCACAACTTAACCTATCACTAAACCATTCAGCAGAATCAGCAATTTCATCTCAAAATCCAGTATTTCAGCTGAGAGTCTGTCTACCTGTGTGATGATAACTCAGTCCGCAGCCATAGAAAAAAAATGATAAAAGAAAAGTAAGTCTATAACTTCAGAGATAAATATTCATTTGAACAAAAAACTTATGACTAAAAGACTACAATTACAAAACATATGTTGGGCAGATATTACCAAGAAGAGAAGTTTCAGTAACCCGCCATCCCTGAATTTTTTATGGTCTTCCCACGTACATAAGATATAACTAAAATGAGTGCACAAAGTGATTTCAATCTGCAAATCAAGAACCTTGAAGTCAAACCATTATTTTAAATGGGGGATAACCGTCAAAAGTAAAAAAGAAAAAAATTGTTCAAGACTTTATTAGACTTGCAGAAAGGGCAGCAAGCATCCATATAATAGATCTTAGATTTTTGCATCATAACAGGTAATAAATATGGAAAGTTCTTCTTTCACAAACAATGAACCAGGAGAGAAAATAAGTACAGTGGAGGAGGATCAGGAATCCTCCAGAAACAGAAAAAAATACACAAGAAAGCAAACAAAATACAAAATAACATTAGCTCAAAAGAGCTATCCATGATAAAAGGAAGCAACTGAACACTAGCTCGTGCTACAGTATTTTTGAGGAGAAGTTTCATTGATACAGAGAAAATTCTTGGGCACGCCACAAACGTTTCCCTTCTATATGGTATATAATAGACCAACACAGACTGGTTCATGAGATCCTTTTCACTATTGAGCTGTATATTCATAGTTGAAACTTATTAGTGTGAATACTGGTAGCTGGAAAAAGAGTGAGTTCTAAAACCAGCTTATGTCTCATTAAATTCTTTTATACCAATGGAATTCATAAACCATTTGATAAATGTATAACATTAAGTAATATGCAATCACATGATTCTTATGCATATTGAATTTACCTTGGCAGAATTTATGCTGTCAATTATCATTTCCTTGCAATATCGATCAACTTATCCCTAATGTTATGGGAAAACAACAAATTCTAATGTAACTTGCTTCATTAAACTTACTTTAAGGCAAACATATACTTTAAGTAAAATATTACTCAATTCCATAAATAAGTTGAGGATGTATAAATAAATGTGCAAGCAGAGGTGAAAATACTTGCCACTAAAAATGTCAAGGAACAATTCTCTTCAAAGCTTAAGCTGTTTGGTGGAGCTAAAATCCTTAAGAAGAGCTTTTTGTGCTTTAAGTGTGGACAATGCATAAACCCACTTTACATTGGGCCCTAATTTAAGTTAATTATAAAGAGTAGAAGCAGCATGGATCAAACTCCCAACTACTTAATTACAGAGGTCGTGATATCATGTTAAGGACAGACTCTCCTAGTCACATAAATTTCAGGTGGAAGCACTTGAATGGTAATGGTTTTGTATATTTAACAAATGGCAAGTTCTGAAGCAGTGAAGCCTATGCCAGTTCTCACTTTGGGGTCCTATAAGGATTGTGGAACACGGATGAGTTGAGAGGTAGGATTTGAATAATGTCTAGTGAAAACTCTTGAAATGTGCTATCTTTTTGGAAACAAAAATTCTCGAATTCCAGTATCTTCTTCATCAGTAGATAAGTAGTTGATAATCATTTCTGTGGTGGCAGCGTCTACTGAAAAACCTTTGTCCCTCATTATTTTAAGGTATTTGATTGACCTTGCAATATCCTTTTTTGTCAGCAAGCCTTGGACGAAGACATTGTAAGTACAGTTATTTGGCAGGCAGCCTTTCTCTTCCATATTCATCAGTAAGCCTTCAGCTTCATCCAATAGTCCTTGTTTACAGAGACCGTTAATCATAATGGTATAAGTATAAACATTAATCTGCAAACCTTTAGCAGGCAAAGTAGAAAAGAGTTCCCATGCAGCATTCAGTTTTCCAGCTCTACACATTCCATCAAGCAAAATGCTATAAATCACAATATTAAGATCCAAATTACTCTTCTCCATTGCCTCAACCAATGACACTGCCTCAGAAAGAAGATTTCCTTTACATAGACCATCCAATATAACAGCACAAGTCTGGAGATTAGGAACTTGACCATATTTGTGCATACTAAAAAACAGTTCTTTTGCAGCTAATGGTCTACCTGCTTGACAAAACCCACCAATAAGAGTGGTCCAAGTGACAACATCAGGAATGCATCCCATCTTACCTATTTCCTCCAACAGAAGCATAGCCTTATTAATGATTTTGTTCTTACACCATCCATGGATAAGTGAAGTCAAAACTACAATATCTGGTGAACAACCCATGCTACACATTAAATTAAATACTCTCATGGCCTCATTCATTTTATTTTGCAAACAATAGATATGAATCAATGAATTATAAGTGAACACATCCGGCCCCTCCCCAGTCAAAATCATAAACCCTATCACACTTTTAGCCTGCATTATTTTTCCTTCTTTGCATAGAGCATCCACTAAAATATTGAGTGTTTGCAAATCTGGCATCATTCCCATTTTCATCATCTCATCCAGCAGAGAACCAGCCTCTTTCCACCTTCCAAAATTACAAAGACCTTGAATCAAGCAAGCGTAAGTGACTAGATTAGGTCGAATACCTTTTTCCTTCATTTCCAAGCACATATTTAATGCCTCAGATACGAATCCATCCTTGCACAAAGCATCCATAATCGTGCTGTAAACTACCATATTAAGTTTCCAATTTCTTTCCTCCATCTTCCTAAGCCACCCAATTGCGGCCAAAGTGTCTCCCGCCTTACACAACCCATTAATCAACACCCCATATGTGTAAATATCTAATGGATACCCCATTTTCTCCATATGCTCAGCCAGCCCCACTGCCTGAGCCACATTGCCTTGCACACAATGCCCGTTAATGAGAGTGGTGAGAGTCATCACAGTAGGCTCCAAACCAAGTTTGAGCATAGCTCCCAACACGGAGAATCCAAAAGCTATCAACTTTAAATGACAAAGACAATTGATCACAATATTAAGAGTAATGGTATCAGCTTCTATGCATAGAGAAGAAAACATGTGCTTAACTAAAGATATGGCAGTGGTGTAATGCTTCAACCTCACAATAACCCCCAACAACAAAGTAAAGTCCTTCACAGAAGGCAGAGGCTTCATTCTAGCCATGGCTTGAAACAAGTCCAAAGCTTCATCTATATTCTTCACTTTACCCGACCTGCATAGGTTTCTCATGGTAATCAAGAACTGGGTTCCGTTGCTGTGCCTCTCAATGACATCAGTGTTTGTGGTAGTGACTATGGAGCAATGATAGTACTTTGAAAAAGACAGAGAAGAAGGAGAGTAGATGGAAAAGGAGCAAGAGAAAGTACCCATGTGATGAAGAAGGCGAAAACCAGAGAGAGAGGGAATTCTTCGAAGCACCATCAAGGTCGGAAACACTTGCTCCGTTCTTGGGGGCAAAATCTAGCCACGGTCCAGTAGTAAGCCCGTGTTTTGTTCTTAATAAAAATTAAAAAATAAAATTTAGTAATTATGCGAATGTTCAAATAAATAAAAGCTGAAAAAATAGATTGGTCATTCACATAATTTTTCGAAATACATTGCTTAGTGAATATTTTTTATTCCTAAATAAAAATAATAAGAATTATATTTAAAAAGAATGTATTATAAATTTTAATTAAATAAAATCTAAATATTTATCTTATATGATACACAAACCAATATATTAGTCAATACTTAATACCCAAAGAAAAAGTTGATAACGTGTTAAAATTAAAAAAAATATTAATTTAAATAAAATAACTCTTTTATAAAATGGTCGAATTAATGAGTTGAAGAATTCATGTGATGTTTAATCTAAGATTAAAAAAAAATTTAAATTATGTTTTAATTTTAATAAATATGGTAATTCTTCAATTTTTATAACTTTAAATTAATCTTTATATATTTTTAAAATTATTATTATTATTATTAGTTAATAATGTATAAACATAATGTTAAATGACAGTACTATCAGCATACTAAACCAAATAAAAATGTACACTTTTGATTACATCTATTTCTCAGGTGATTCGCAGAACAAGCTGGGGCTGGGCGACGCGCTGTCTGCAACGGAACGGGTGAGAGAGAGGGTTCCTTTCGATCGCTGTAACCGTAAGTCGTTGAAACTTGTCTTCTCCCTTTCTCTTATACTTTATTCTCTTCTCTATCAATTAAACTGTTACTGTTTTGAACCCAAACCCTTTTGGTTACGCCTTCAAATGTTTCGCGCTTCAAAATTTGTCATTCCCCGTTCTGTTTCTTTGTTCATCATTGTCTTGCAATTTTAATTTTCATTTCATCTTAAATCATTTATTGCTGTGTAAATATTTTACTCATTTGCTATGCATATGTGCAAAATAGGGTTTGTTGGAGAAGGGAATAGAAAGTAGTTTTTTTCCCCAGTGGCGCTCAATTGAAGAAAAATAATGTCGGTGACAGCGGGTGTTAGTGATACCGTAATAGCCATTAGGGATAAGCTCAGAGGTAAAATTGGGCAAACTAAAGTAAAGCGTTACTGGCCCGGTAAAGTTCCTGAATGGGCTGATGATGAGAACGAAGAAGCCGTTGCTGCGGATATTAGACCCTCCAGAGAAGCTGCCTTGGAGAAAGCCTTTCCTCGTCATGAAGAAGATGCTGCTATTGTTAGAAAAGATGATCGTAGGCTCCGGCGATTGGCTGAGAGCCGGATAGATAATCGGGAGGAGGTCAGGGCTGATCATCGCCGCATTCGACAGGCTGAAATTGTTTCCACTATTGAAGAGGAGGCTAGGAGGCAGGAAGGGTTGGAGTTGGAAGAAGAAGATGAGAATGCTTTGGCGGAAAGAAGGAGGCTGATTAAAGAGAAGTTGCTTCAAAGAGAGCAGGAAGAAGCGCTTCCTCAGGAAGAGGAGGAGGAGGAGGAAGAGGAGGAGGAGGAGGAGGAATCTGAGTATGAGACTGACTCTGATGAGGAATACACGGGGGTGGCTATGGTGAAGCCTGTGTTTGTTCCCAAGTCTGAAAGAGATACCATTGCGGAGCGTGAACGTCTTGAAGCTGAGGAGCTGGCCCTTGAGGAAGCAAGGAAAAGGAGGTTGGAGGAAAGGAGGATTGAGACAAAGCAGATTGTTGTTGAGGAGATCCGGAAGGATGAAGAAATCCAGAAAAACTTGGAAATGGAGGCTAACATTGCTGATGTGGATACTGATGATGAAGTCAATGAGGCTGAGGAATATGAAGCTTGGAAAGTGAGAGAGATTGGTAGGATCAAGAGGGATAGGGAGGATCGGGAGGCAATGTTGAAGGAAAAGGAAGAGATTGAGAAGGTGAGAAACATGACAGAGGAAGAAAGGAGGGAGTGGGAAAGGAAGAATCCAAAATCTGCTCCACCACCAAAGCAGAAATGGAGATTTATGCAGAAATACTATCACAAAGGTGCTTTCTTCCAGTCTGAATCTGATGACCGAGCTGCCACTGCTGAATCTGATGGTATTTACACACGTGATTTCTCTGCCCCAACTGGGGAGGATAAAATGGACAAGACAATACTACCCAAGGTTATGCAAGTCAAGCACTTTGGTCGTAGTGGAAGAACCAAGTGGACCCATCTTGTCAATGAGGATACTACTGATTGGAATAACCCGTAAGTTCAATTTTTCCTATGTTCTATATCTTTCAAGAATAGTGGTAGATTGCTTGTTCTATTCTTTGGTATTAGTTTTTTGCTGTTTTATCCTGAGAATTTTTTTTTTGCGTATCTGTTCATATTTACTTCTGAAGTTTACTTGTTATGGCACCAGAAGTTCATCTGCTATGGCACCGATCCAAAATGGTCTTGGACATTACTTTTACATTCTTGGAATGATTTTGAGAAGCTCAAGTCAAAAGTGAAATGTTCATTTATGATTTCTTTTTCTCTTATGATCTAGAAAGTTTTGCTGCTTATTAGTCATTAGAAGAGTGAGATTGAGTATTTTTATGAAGAATGGTTTTATGATGCAGCCCCATGGCCCAAGATCACTAAGTACTGTGTATGTAAGGATAGCCAAAAGGTGTGGTGCACATTATCTATTTTAGGAGAGAGATATAACTAACTGCCAACATGGTAGCAGAGGATTGGAGGAGAGCTTCTGGTCTGGTTGTAAGGGGAGAGAGAATATAAGCCAGAGAAGGGTGTGTAGAAGGTAGGCTGGAATTATTAGGCTTGGGCTGGGATAGAGCAGACAGTCCTGAAACTGTCTAGGAATCTTTTTTATCTTTGTACCACTGTACACGGAAGATACCAGGATCTGGACTCCTTTGATTAAGACCTGCTACTAGAATACAAATATTTTTATGCTTAATTTCTTCATTTTAGTCTTTCTAGCTTGCTGGTACCTATCATTTTGGTTATTAAGGAATTTGATTGTGGGTGAGATTGAGATTCAAGAGGGTGAGTTGATTGGAAGGAATTTAGTTAAAAGACATTTCACTTAAAGTAAGCATAGTTATGACATCTCATAAATCCTATTTTATTTTTTTTGGCATTCATTTTGTAGAAATATGTACTTGAATTGTTTACAACTTTCCTATTTTCTCGACTTCACCCTGACACCCATATCTTCCCATTCTGTGCCCCTCTTCATGATTAATACTTTGTGAATTTAGCTGGACAGTAAGAAGGGATCATATTGCATGTCACAGTTTAAATGAGTTGGTTATTAGCAGCCCTTGATATGGTTTGAGATCTTGACACAAATGCATGCTCATCTGTTTTATTAGTACTTTTGGGTTTCACTTTTGTCATTTGCTTGCTTGTAATTTGTGAAGTTAAGAAAGGATAACAAAACATATAATAGTTATGATTCTATCTCAAGTTCTAGATTAAGGTATATTCTCTCTTCTTAGGACATCTGAAATGCTACTTTTATGACTGAATCTATTTATGCGTTGGATGTTAATGTAACTTATTAAACTGATTCAGCCACATTTATGATTTTATGACAACAAAAGGAGTCTACACAATTTTTTATAACACCTGAATTTTATCATGCATTGTAGTTTGATAGGCTTGCAGTCATGTTATCATATATTGATAATCATCTTTGGAATAATGGGGTTTAGTATGTGCAGTTAGCATTCTTTGCATTGTCAAAGAAATTTCTGCATTGGCTTTCTTACATCTTACTTTTCTTGTGTGTATCTATTTATCTCCCTTACCAAGAATTTGCAGTTGGTTAATGCATCGATGATAGGAATTCATTTTTTTTAACGTGCAACTAACCTCCAGCCCTCCCCTTCCCCTGAAGAAAAAGGGTTTCTTTAGTGCTACTGCAATGAGCCCTTAATGCTTATACATTCACTGCTGTAATATTATGCTCTGACGCTCTTGTTATTGTTGAATCGTAATGCAGGTGGACCTACAATGATCCACTTCGTGCAAAGTATAATGACAAAATGGCAGCAATGAACGCTCCTATATCAAAACCTAAAGGGAGCAGAAAATTGAAGGATTGGGAATCTCGATGAACTTGAAGTTAAAAAAGCATTCATGAAGATATCGTCCTTTCAGTTATTAGACTTTGGAGAAACACCAGAGTAGATATTTCCTTGTCCTATGTATGATTGTGTTCTGTCCTAAACAGAACGTAAAGTAGTTCTTCACGGCTGGAGCATCTATGTTATGGATCATGGAAGGCAGTTCGTGCAGATTGTGACAGGAATTCATCACTAGTTTATCTGGATATTCTTCCCCAGTTAATGAGTCATAGCTGATTTAGGGTCCAGCCAGCCTAGCCTAATGACCATGACTTCCTTTCTTTGTTTTGTCATCATTTTGACTTTTATTACCGGCTGGCTTTGAGGATTTTACTGAGTTTGCTTTGCTGCCTATATTGATACTTCAGGAGCCACTGCGTTTCAATTTAAGATCATTTATATGTGCAACTTCTATACTGACCGGAACTCCCAAGTGTGACACTAAATCGATGATGTCAATTGGTGTAGCATAAACTTGCATGTTTTGATAATCTTCTAGCTGAACAAAGGGGCATATTGAAAGTTATTTATATTCAACCCGCTGCTTGTTCGTTTATAGGAGTTATATGACTAATTAATTTATATTTAATTAATCCAAAAAGTTTTTGTGGCTATATTTAATAAGTTAAATGTGGTCTATCCAAAATTATTTTTTAAAAGGGCAAGTTTCAAGAGAGAAAGGCGTATTTTACAGGATCCCATAAATCAAAAGAGAGAAAGGACAAACGGAAATAAACTAACACGGGCTCTGGTGCACCTAATTAACCCTGGAACCTTAATGTTCCCCCTTAGCTCAGACTCTCTCTCAGGACCTAATATTCCTCCAACTGCAAAGGCCAACCGTTTTCCTTTCCACCTCGCCACCTCCTTTTGACAAATCTTTGCAGAGACGACGATGTTATTATCTTCATCTTTTGTGGTTGTTGCGATGGGAATGTGTGGGTGGTGAGGGCGAGAAGGGAAGGAAAGAAGGAAAAAGGAAACTCCTCCTTAGAAATTCTTAAATCAAATATCTGTGTGTTGCAAGCTTCGCATCTGATCTTGAGCGATTCAGTTTCAGATTTTCTTGACCCCGTTCGGATCTGTGATTTCTAGTTTGTTTGCCTTTATCTTTAACCAAAGGGGAAGATCGATCAATTTCCATTTGGATTTTACTTTGCTTGCGTTTGTGTTTTCTTTTTACTTGATTTTGACTTTGTTTTTGAGTTGTTCCCTATGAACCAAGTTCTTGTCTTGCGGCAATCGCAACGGTGGCGGTAGTGGCTTCTAATAGAGCAAAAGGAAAAAGACGGGTA
Organism: Pachyrhizus erosus; assembly: GCA_026544285.1. NCBI lineage: Eukaryota > Viridiplantae > Streptophyta > Magnoliopsida > Fabales > Fabaceae > Pachyrhizus > Pachyrhizus erosus. Next base: position 1,391 of record JAMLFT010005018.1, on the reverse strand, counting down.
AATAGGGGAAATGGGAGAAAAAGATAAAAAAGAATAATGAAAAAATGAAAAAATCTCAATCATTAATTTAAAACAACAGAATCTAATGGTCCTAATTAATTTTCCCAGGATGGGAGACCTGATATTATCCCCCACCCTAACCAGCGCCTTAGTTTCCATATATGGAATTTAAAAAGTTACACTTTTCGTCTTTTACTATTTTCATTTCGTAAAAGGGTTAAATATTTAAAATAATTAATTTTAGTTTCTATTTTTAAATAATAATAATATTTTTAATTTTTATATGTTTAAAATAATTTATTAAATTAATTAATAAAAATTTAAAAATATAATTTAATAAAAAATTACATATAATTATTTCGATGATGTTCTTTAAAAAATATGGGTTAAAATATTTTTTTTAAATATTAAAAACAATTATTTTTCAGAAATCAAAATATTATTTAAACATTCATAAAATTTGATCTTTTCATTTTTCTTTTCTTGTTAATCTGGTCAAGCTACGATTTTAAGTATTTAATTTGATTTGTGAGTCAAACATTTAATATTTAATAAAAATGTTAGATGTAATAATAAAGGAAACGTTTGTTTTACATATTTTATTATATAAATTTGATTATATTTTTAAAAATAATATTTTTAAATGTGTTATTACTAAGAATATTATTCTCATCAAAGATGTTTGATAAATATATTTTTTTTAAGTTTAGTTTAATTTAAAAATAAAATATTAAATAAATAAAGTATAATAAAAGGAAAGTATTAAGTTATAATTTTCATTAAGTATTAAGTTATAATTTTCATTCTCATAAAAATATAAAATTCTCATTCTTTAACATGAAAATAGGAAAATGAAAAAAATAAATGTGTAATATAGATTCCTAAAAGTGGGTTATGTCCGAAAATATTTTTTCAAAATTTATAACAAATACAAGAAAATTACATTCTTGTGTTAATATTCTCAAAAATGTAGTTTTAATTTGTAAAACAAAATATTCAAAGTGTTGTTATGAATGTGTTGACAATAATAGAAAATCAAAAGTATAATTAAATCAAATAAGATATAAAAGAAAACGATATTAATCTATTTTTGTTATCTTCTACTCGCTTAAACAGTTTTTATTCATTGAATTGAATGAGGTAAAGAAATAATATTTAAGTAATAATATAAGGCTTAAATATGAATTTGGTAACGAAAATTTTACTTTAATCATTTAATTTTTTTTATTTTGATTTTTAAGTATTTTTTTTATTTTAATTTTTACTATCAAATAATATTTTAATTTTAATTTTTGTTATTCTTTAAATGATAGTATAATTTGATATAATATTTATATGTAATTTTTTTGTTAAATTATGTTTTTAAATTTCTCATTAATTAATTTGATATC
>JAMLFT010005017.1:0-18353 GCA_026544285.1 Pachyrhizus erosus | reverse complement strand
ATATATATAAATTTTTGCATATATCAATGAAACATGATTTAGCATTTTTAAGCTATATTTTGTAATATCATTAGGCACAATAAAAGATACAATTAAAATTAATCAAACTTTTAAATCTTAAATTTTAGAGTTCTACTGGAAAGATTCTACACTTAAAAAAAAAAAAAAAAAGTATATGTCATTCATACCGTACTCTTTAGTTTTTAGTAAAAGATAAAAAAATAGTTCTCTGTATCCATCCCTCGACTCCCTGAATTATACAAATAATAGAGACCTTTAATTTTACAGCATAAATAATTCCTTGCTCTTTGCTTCTTGATGTGGGTTTAGGTCAGAAGCTGCAGACACCCACAGCTTGATGACACTCTCCGGTCATCTGAGCTATCTTGCAAGACTTAAAGAAACTACTGTCACGGTCATCCCGCAGTCATGGATTATGAATACTTAATCTTTCTTATTATAAGACAATTGTTCTGAGTGAGTCTTTTATGTGTTATTATTACTTTGTAAAGTCATCTGCTTAGAATTTCTAGTTTGTTGTTGGTATTATATCAATAAATAAATAAATAATAACTGAAATAAGATAGATGAGTACATTGATATTTTTGAAAGAAAAATAGAGAATTTAATAATTTTGTTGATTTAAAACTGAGTAATAAATAATAGATACAAATATCTTAAATTAAAGGTGCTAACAGTCCGTGTACTAGAGGTTATGGATAAGAGCGTTGCATCTTTGCTATAACTAAAAAAAAAGAAACAAAAAGTTAGTAACAAAAAAACAAAAAAAAACCTCAACTGAAAACATACTGTATGTTTTATAGAATGTATGATCCGATGGAAGTAATTTGTCCAACTCTCTCTTGTATTTACTTTTTTTGTTTTATAGCATTGTTTTTTTGAATTCTGTTTTAATTTTTTGACCGAACCAGTCTAAAACTCAAGTTTTAAGTCTAATTACACCTAGTATGGAAAGTGCCTAAGATTGACATTTTGGCATTATAATCTTGCTTGTTTTTTCAACGCCTAATTTTTCCTTACTTCCCAGTGACTATTCAGCCATCTGAGCTACCCCTCGTCCAGGTCCTCCGTCACCCATATATTTTGAATACTTGATGTTTCATCTTATTTTTTTATCTTTCCAATTACTAGTACAAATCTAATGTTCCGTGAGTCTTGCATGCAATTATCACTCTGTATGATAGGTTGATTTATTTTAAGGTCATTCATTACTCTTGTACAGTGAATGGAACTTCCTTGTTCTGACCAAAGACTCAAAAACGGAAAGATCTACTTGTTGCACTGTCAAAATTCTCAATTAAAGAAGAGTCAACATGGATTATACAACAGAATGAAGTCTAACGCATCTTGTCCAATCCTCTTCTTTCGTGTCTACTCTTCTTCTTTTCTTAAGTCTGATTTAAGCTGAGCTGCTGCAATAAAAACTTCATGTTACTGCACTGTTATGCAGATTTCTTGAAATAGAGCATTTAAGGTACCAAATCCCATATATATAAGGCAAGCTGGTTTCTAGTTTAATGGTTTTCTTAGAAAAGCACAGGAAAGAGGAAAATGCAAACATGGATAAAATCCTAGACCTTGTCATGGGTTCAAATGGATTCTTTGTGAGGACTCGAATTATACTACAAATGTCACCGTCTTATTTATAGCTGTTGATAGATAATTATAATTTTTTTTTTTTGTTTGAAAAACCATTGCTGATATACCAGCAGCGCATAACACCTTGCCACAGAGCAAAACATATGAAGTTTAATTAGCCTATTTTAAACATGCTACATTTTACTTTGCCTCCATATACCTAACACCTAACACGAGTGTCCTGTCTTTTGAACTTGAAATATGAACAATAATAATATACTTGGATCCACATAAAACTGAGTTTGAATTATGTAAAATATTCATTTGGCAACCTACGGCTCCTATTGTGGAGTGAATCATTTGGACAAAACAAGAATGAGCGTAAAGTCGTGAGTAGAAATTAAACTAAGAAAGTATAAATTCATTGAAAACTTTTCATAGAACTCAAGAAATCCTATTTCTGTCACCACTCAGCGTTCCAGAAATATTCTATCATACTTATGATGCCATCTAGTATTTCAATTTTCAAGCAAGGCATTATAATTAGATTTACACAAAACTGTTGGGTGCAGATTGACAAATGTCCCGTCCCCTCCGCACACCCAAATCTATGTACTTATTAAACTGATTCAACTCCTTCCATACACATTTTAAAATTGAATAGCGAAAATGGTTACTTTGAAACTACCTGGTAGTCGCACATCGTTTGTCTACTCCAATGACCAAGCACATTGATTGGTATCAATATGATTGCTATCATTTCAAATTATCAGTCTCAAGAATTGTGCAAGTTCATTTGGAATTGGGTAAATCCCCCCAACAGGCCAACATTTTCCTATGATTTGACTATCATAGTCATATTATAATATAAGTTCACTTTTGACCTAACTTAATTCCATATAATATCTCTTCAAGGATCGGTATTAACGTGATGAATTTAATTGTTTCAATATTCAGTAAAAAAAAACTGTAAATGTGATAATAACCAATCATTTTAATGTACTAATTAATATAATAAAATAAAATAAAAATGTTACATTAAAAATATCCTAATTAGTTAATACTCGTAGAGGTTATTATTAAGTATTCTTTAACCAGTCAGGCGATCCTATATAAATAACAGTTCAAGTTGGTGTAGTGTTAGGTTAAGCTCGCCAAGAAAACAGTATGGTCTATGGTTTAATTTGACCAATTAATAAGTGATAGAGACATATATATGTTTGTTTAGTTTGATGGGTTTCATATAAAGGCAAGTGGATAAACAATTGAAATACAATGGATCCAACTTCTTTCTGATATCTGATACCCGTGTGAAATTGATATAATGATTACTTTGTAACTAATAGTAGCACATTGTTTCTCGACCACAATAACCAAGCATATCGACTGGAACTATCAATCCAAATCTGATTGGTCAAATAAGAAAACTTAGTTTAAAATTGGATCAAGTACGACAACAAAACACGGTGGATTAGTGGTTTTAAGCACCACAGGTATATAGGGTGAACTGGTTTCTGGTTTAATGGTTTTCATGGGTTCAAATGGAGAGCGGGCTAGTTCTTGTGGGTTGTAATATACAAGGAATTTCCCCTAACATGCTTTATTGCATATATAGCATGGTCTATCATCTACGTTATAGAATGAGCTATCTGTCGTGTTTGAGAATTTTGGCAGACTAATGAAATATGAATCACTCTTCGTTGCAAACATCTCATATCCATAATTTTTTTCTATTTATCTTTTTATGACATTATATCACCTATTTTTTTATACTATTAATATAAATTTTCATACATATTATCCATATTTTTACTGCTAAGCCGATCCTAATAACAATTTCATATTACCTGTCATACCTATAATTATGTTTTCTTTCTCTTTCTTTCATTAGATGTCACATACATAAGAGGTGTCTGAATATTTTTTTTTCTTTTTGGTAAACAAATTCTGATTGTCCAACATATGTCTAGGCACACACGAGACAAGTGACAACCTTGTTTCATCTATACATTGACCAGACAATCATGCAGCACTTAGAAGCTGTAAGATCATAATTTACTGCAGGGATTGCAATCTATTAATTAAGCGATACTATAAAGAGAAAAAAAGTGTAAGAGAAGTGAGAATATTGTTGAGGTGTATAAATATTATAGTTGATGTAGGGAATTTACCGCTACTGTGTATGGCAGCATATTCAGCAGATGAATTGATTCCCTGCCAGCAAAATTATCTTCATCACGTGTTTGTAATATAAAAGTGTATACACAAGTTGATAAATTAGTCCCAGCCAACTGCAACTAGTATTGAGAAATGCAAATAAACTTAATGGATTGGTCCTGTCCTAATAAAAAAAAGGGAAAAAATTAATGACAAATGGATCATATCCCATTACCAGAAACCAGCACCACGGTTTAAAAGTCAACCTCAATACCACTTGTACGTGTTAATTCAAACAGCTATATAGTGGGAAAATCAATTTCATGAATAATATACTAAAACAAATGTTAAAATTTTATTGGTTCAATTTAAATTGAAAATGTAAAAACAAAACCTGACAGGAAACAAATGTAAAATTCAAATTCCTACCAATGAGTATTTTCATAATTCAAAAGGGAGGGTTGAAAAGATTTCTATATTTGAAGCTATACATGTTTGTGAAGTTTTTTCCCCCCTCTTTTGGGAGTCAAATCCATGAATTCAAAGTAGTTCATCTCGTCATGGACTGAGGTTGAGGTTCATAAATGAGATAAATCCTTTACGGTTCTCCATGCCTCATCCAATATTAAATACAAGAGAAGTAGTCAACAACCATCATGATATATAACCTCAATCTTGGTTTGATAATCAATTAAAAAATCAACTTAAAAATAATAAACATTTTAATATTTATCAATTGAAAAAATGACATCATATTACAACATGCATATTATATCTATATTATAAATTATTTTTACAAATGTCAGGATAAATATTATAATTATTTAAAGTTTTAGTTATAAACATTTTTTAATATAATTGACAATCTTTAATTAAAAAAAATTGAAATCCAATCTCTTTATTAGTTAATCAATTTATTTATTGTATGATTTAAGATTATTATGATCTCATCTAATCTTTACTTAATATATAACTAATTATTATTTTTTATTATTTCTTCTTATTTTTTTTATATGAAATAAATGATAATGTATTTTACAACCACATAGAAATGGTTTAAAATCATAAATATAGCTGTCCAACATCGTACAATAATTTCTCTTAATGTGTTCCAATTTTTTAATAAGATATTCAGGGATCTATAAATACTCTTAGACCTTACTTCGTTTCTCATCCTCATCATACAATAATTTCACCAAATGTGTTCCAATTTTTTCATAAAATCTTCAGGAATATATATAAACTCTAGACCTTATTCTCTTTCTCATCCTCTTTTTTGAAACAAAAGTTACCTGCAAAAGGTATCACGTACCAAACCATCGGTTTACTTCTGTTCCTTCAACACAATGAATAACCCTGTCCAGCATATTCCAGCTACACAAGTTACCAACAGGAACAGGTTTAGAGATAAAAGGTCATCTCCCAGAAGAGGGCATATTAAATCCAAGATAGTGGCCAGCGCTTTTCATTGCATCGCCTCAGTAATTTGTCGAGCCTTGTCAACTGGTGGCCTCCATTCTCCATGACAAAAATAGTTAATTAACTTGAAACAGAGCTCAATAATGCATAAGATTTCGTTGTTTTATATTGTCATTTAGTTTTTCCTCTTCTTGTAATTGTAGTTTTTCAACATCCCTTGTAACCTCTATTATTATTATTATTATTATTATTATTATTATTATTATTATACACAGGGTTCCATGCTTTCTTCCCCTCTTAGTTATCTATATTCAGCTTCTGATATATATAAATCATATATATATATATATGTGTGTGTGTATATATAAATCTGAAGGATGACATATAAATCTCTGGATAAATCTTCTGGCATACACTTTGGGTAAATGATATTATATTTTTAAAATCAACTGTGTATAACGGATTCAACTTCTTTTGGACACTACTTTTTGTTTTAAATAAAGGGATTTTATTTTGACATACTGCCTTATACCATACAGTTTTTAGGACTGTGATAACTTACATTTGTTATGCTGTTACTTTTCAGTATATTTATATGATTTTTTTTTCATAATTTTCATTATTGTAAGATTTTAACAGATATGTTTTATTTTTCTTCAACCCTGTTGTATATGTTTGTTGTCAAATTAACATTCTATAACACATAAATACCAGTGAGGATTTGAAGAGTCATTTTAGGGAATAATCAATATTATTTTATCTTTTTCTTTTCTAATAAAATTATAAATTTCTTAGCTATGTGTTGGGACTATTTAAGGGTTTTAAAAAACTTAAAATTTTAAGAAATTTAATTACTTAAACTGAAATTCTTTCATTATTTGTTTCAATTAAGTAATCAAAGATACAATAGATAAATTTAAAATAACTCAAGTAATTAGATTTATATTATAATAGAAGGTTTATATTACAAGTCTATTTGCAAAATAATATTAGTTGAACTGAAATTTTAACAACGAACTGAATTGTCTAGTCATATTAATAAGAGCCTATACTAGAAATTTTCACAATTAACTGAAATTGCATAATCATACTAATAAGAGCCACGGATTCTTAGAATATAATTTCAAACTAAGATTGCAGTCTTCTGAGAAGACCCTTCCGAAAACTAATGTATATGCTTGTTGTGAAATCAAAATTCTAGAAGACATAGGTACCAGTGAGGATTTGAAGAGTCACTTTAGGGAATGATCAATATCCATGGACAACATCCTCAAAAAAAATAAAATTGGAATACAACAACAGATTTTATCTTTTTCTTTTATAAAAGAATTCTAAATTTTTTTAGTTATGTGTTGGGACTATTTGAGGGTTTTAAAGAATTCAAAATTTTAAGAAATTTAATTACTTAAACTGAAATTCCTTTGTTATTTGTTTCAATTAGGTAATCATAGATACAATAAACAAATTTAAAATAACTCAAGCAATTAGATTTATATTATAATAGAAGGTTTATATTGCCAATGCATTTGCAAAATAATATTAATTGAACTGATAATTCATAATCTCTTAACTAAACAGTCAAACATGCACTAGAAGTTTTAACAATGAAATGAAATTGTCTAGTCATACTGATAAGAGCCTACACTAGAAATTTTAATAATTAACTAAAATTGCATAGTCATACTAATAAGAGCCACCGATTCTTAAAATATAATTTTAAACTATGATTGCAGAATCTTTTGAGAAGACTATTCCAAAAACTAATGTATAAGCTTGTGAAATCAACATTCTAGAACACATAGGTACCAGTGAGGATTTGAAGAGTAACTTTAGGCATTATCAATATTCATGGACAACATCTTCAAAAATTATTAATTCTGAAATACAGCAGCAGATTTTATCTTTTTCTTCTATAACAGAATTCTAAATTTCTTAGTTATGTGTGGGGACTATTTCAGGGTTTTAAAGAATTTAAAATTTTAAGAAATTTAATTACATAAATTGAAATTCCTTTATTATTTGTTTCAATTAAGTAACCAAAGATACAATAAACAAATTTAAAATAACTCAAGTAATTAGATTTATATTATAATAGAAGGTTTATATTACGAATCTATTTGCAAAATAATATTAGTTGAACCGATAATTCATAATCTCTTAATTAAAGAGTTGAATTTGCACTATAAATTTTAACAATGAACTAAAATTGCATAGTCATATTAATAAGAGCCTGCACTAGAAATTTTAACAATTATATGAAACTGCATAGTCATACTAATAAGGGTCACCTATTCTTAAAATATAATTTTAAACTAAGATTGCAGAGTCTTTTGAGAAAATTGTTCTAAAAACTAATGTATATGCTTGTTGTGAAATCAATATTCTAGAAAACATAGGTATCAGTGAAGATTTGAAGAGTCATTTTAGGGAATTATCAATATTCTTGGACAACATCCTGAAAAATAAATAATTTCGAAATGCAGCAACAAATTTTATCTTTTTCTTTTATAATAGAATTTAAAAGTTCTTAGTTATGTGTTGGGACTATTTGAGAGTTATAAAGAATTTAAAATTTTAACAAATTTAATTACTTAAACTAAAATTCCTTTGTTATTTGTTTCAATTAAATAATCAAAGATACAGTAAACAAAACAAAATAACTCAAACAATTAGATTTATATTATAATAAAAGGTTTATATTACAAATTTATTTGCAAAATAATATTAGTTGAACTGATAACTCATAATCTCTTAACTAAACAGTCAAACTTGCACTAGAAATTTTAACAATAAAATGAAATTGTCTAGTCATACTAATAAGAGCCTGCATTAGAAATTTTTACAATTCACTAAAATTGGATAGTCATACTAATAAGAGCCACATTTTCTTAAAATATATTTTTGTCTTAAAGATTGTAGAGTCTTCTGAGAAGACTCTTCTAAAAACTAATGTATATACTTTTGGTGAAATCAACATTCTAGAACACATAATTACGATTGAGGATTTGATGAGTCATTTTAGGGAATTATCAATATTCTTGGACAACATCCTGAAAAATAAATAATTTCGGAATACAACAACATATTTTATCTTTTTCTTTTATAATAGAATTTAAAAGTTCTTAGTTCTGTGTTGGGACTATTTGAGGGTTTTAAAGAATTTAAAATTTTAAGAAATTGAATTACTTAAACTAAAATTCCTTTGCTATTTGTTTCAATTAAATAATCAAGGATACAACAAACAAATTTAAAATAACTTAAGTAATTAGATTTATATTATAATGGAAGGTTTATATTATAAATCTATTTGCAAAATAATATTAGTTGAACTGATAATTCATAATCTCTTAACAAAAGAATCAAACTTGTACTAGAAATTTTAAGAATGAACGGAAATTGTCCAGTCACACTAATAAGAGTCTGCACAAGAAATTTTCACAATTAACCGAAATTGGATAGTCGAATTAATAAGAGCCAGCTTTTCTTAAAATATAATTTTAAACTAACATTGCAGAGTCTTCTTGTTGTGAAATTAACATTCTAGAAGACATGGGTACCAATGAGGATTTGAAGAGTCATTTTAGGGAATTATCAACATTCATGGACAACATCCTCAAAAATAAATAATTTTGGCATACAGCAACAAATTTTATCTTTTTCTTTTATAATAGAATTCTAAATTTCTTAGTTATGTGTTCGGACTATTTGAGAATTTTAAAGAATTCAAAATTTGAAGAAATTTAATTACTTAAACTAAAATTTCTTTATTATTTGTTTCAATTAAGTAATCAAAGAAACAATAAATAAATTTAAAATAACTCAAGTAATTTGATTTATATTATAATAGAAGGTTTATATTACAAATTTATTTGCAAAACAGTATTAGTTGAATTGATAACTCAAAATCACTCAACTAAAGAGACGAACTTGCACTAGAAATTTTAATAATGAACTGAAATTGTCTAGTAACACTAATAAGAGTCTACACTACAAATTTTAACACTTAACTAAAATTGCATAGTCATACTAATAAGAGTCACCTATTCTTAAAATATAGTTTTAAACTAAGATTGCAGAGTCTTCTGATAACACTCTTCCAAAAACTAATGTATATGCTTGTTGTGAAATCAACATTCTAGAACATATAAGTACCAATGAAAATTTGAAGAGTCAGTTTTGGGCATTATCTATATCCATGGACAACATCCTCAAAAATAAATAATTTTGGAATACAACATATTTTTTTTTTTTTTATAATAGAATTCTAAATTTCTTAGTTATGTGTTGGAACTATTTCAGCGTTTTAAAGAATTTAAAATTTTAAGAAATTTAATTACCTAAATTGAAATTCCTTTATTATTTGTTTTAATTACGTAATCAAAGATATAATAAACAAATTTAAAATAACTCAAGTAATTAGATTTGTATTTTTATAGGAGGTTTATATTACAAATCTATTTGCAAAATAATATTAGTTGAACTGAAATTTTAACAACGAACTGAAATTGTCTAGTCATACTAATAATAGTCTGCACTAAAAATTTTAACTATTAACTAAAATTACACAGTCATAATAATAAGAGTCACATATTCTTAAAATATAATTTTAAACTAAGATTAAGACTCTTCCAATAAGTATTGCATATGCTTGTTTTGAAATCAACATTCTTGAATACATAGGTACCAGTGAGAATTTGTAAAATAATAATATATTTTATCTTTATGTTAAGACTATTTGAGAGTTTTAAAGAATTTAAAATTTGAAGAAATGTAATTACTTAAACTATAATTCTATTAATATTCTTGATTACCTATGTACCAGTGAAGATTTGAATAATTGATCTGATAATCTCTACAATAAACATAAAAATAAGATTACGGAGTCTTTAAAAGACTCTTCCAAAAACACCTCTACAATAAATTTGAAAATAAGATTACAGAGTCTTTAATAGACTCTTCCAAAAACTATTGTATGCCGAATTAAGTAACAGAAACACGGTATTCTTTAGTAAAAGGCGAAAGAATAGTTCGCTTTGTTTCTATTACACGGCTGCATGATTTTACTTCTGTATCGCCCATTCATTTTATAGCATCAGCAATTTACTTGGTCGTAATATGCCCAGTCGATGTGGGCTTTGGACAGAGAGTAGAAACTTAACCCTCTCATCCAATCAAAAAGATTCTACAGACTACTGGGTGGTCCTCCCTCGCTCACAATTGTGAATACTCGAATTTCTATCTCGCTTTTTTATTTTCCTCTTACAAATTTACTGTTTTGAGAGTCCTTTGTGTGCTATTATCACTCTATAGAGTCTTCAGGACTTGGAATAACCAGTTTCTATGCTAGGTTGATTTCTTTTAAGATTACTGTCCTTGCAGCACCCTGATCTTGGAGTGTTAATGACAGGAATTCTGTAAAAATGTTGAGACTATGAATCAAAACCACCTCTTTGCTGTGACCAAAGACTCGAAACAGGATTAACATGTTGCACAGTGAAAAATCTTTTTAAAGACGAAAGAGTAAACATGGATTATACGATAGGAGGAACTGTAAAAGCATTTTGTTCAATAGGAAGAACTGAAAGACAAAATTAACTTGCAGATATAACTAACTGGAGAGGGGAGAAATATAAAAGCTTATGCAAAATATAATTTAACAGACAAAAAAAATAGATGTGTATAAATACAGTATACATAAAAAAAATAATTCTGCCTCCAAAATGACTTGTATTTTTGTTCAAGAATGAATTGATGAAATTACAGAAACAATGCAACCAAAAGCATTGCCACACTATCTTGGATTTTCTCTGCCATCTTTTTGGAGGTTTGGTACCTCTGAAACCAGTTACTTTGGCAATGATAGATAAAAATGTTCATAAGCATTTCTGTAGTGCATGAAAGTAGTGGCATCATGATAAAAACTTCTAAAGATAAAAACAGGTGGATCTATGGTTTAATTCAAGTATCATAAGGATTAAGGATGATTGCTCTAGTTCTACATATTTAGTTAACTTGTTTAGAATTGGGTTAAACCCACCCAACAAATAAAACAGGCGGATCTATGGTGCATAATTAGCTACCGGTCCTATAGATATAGATGTTCGACTATGTATTTATAAAATCTCAAATCCGATTTGTTATGGTATCTAAATGTTCAATTGTGTATTTATATAAATGACGACTTAAAATTGAAACTGCAGACTCGTTACTAATGATAAAAATTCTTTTATTAATTGCTAGGCATATGCAACTCTAGGGAATACTCTCAATATTACGAGGCGAAGAAGATGTAATTGTCTGATTTCCAATGACCCTTCCATTTTGTAGTTTAAGCAATTTACTGGTTTTTAGTATGATGGGCTTTTGTTAGAAATGTAAGCACCTACACGTTTAACATTCTCTCAGTCCAAGTCTGATTATGCGTCACGTCACCATGGATCCACGTCCATTTGAAGAAAGTTTTTCTAGCTTCTGCGTTAAATTGGTTACTTGGAAGTGAACTTGATGTTGGATGTAGTTGAAAAACACAGTTCCAAACAAGCTATCAGCCATTTGTGCTACCTTTCATCCATTCAAGACTTGAGAGACTGCTGTCAGAGTCCTTTCTCATCCATACATTATGAATATTGGTTTCTCATATCACTTTCTTATTCTTCTATTACCATTTACCAATCTACTGTTTTGAGTGTTTTTTGTGTGTTATTATAACTCTACTCTTCAAGACTTGTGTTGTGATAACTAGTTTGTATATTATGATGATGATGGTGATGATTCTTTTAAAGTCGTTGTTGCTCTACGGATTATGGAACTTGGTACTCTGATCTTGGAGTGTTAATGCGGAATCCTATAAAATGTTTAGAAGCTATGGATCAAAGCTACATATTTTCCATGACCAAAGATCGAAAAAATCAAAAAGATACTTAGTGCACGATGAAGAAACACTTAAGTTTGAAGTTAAGGCATTATAATCTCACTTGATTGAACTGTCTTCTCTATTTCTTGTATTCTACACATACCCTGGATGCTACACGGTAGCAAGCAATAATCGCACAGTATGACAGCATCTTCAAGTAAAATGTAGAATGTTTTCGTCTCCAATTTTCTGGCCTACAAAGAAACAAGCTTAATTCTTTACCAGGTAATGCAATGCAGTAGCAGCAACATCTGTATATAGTATAGCAGTGCATAGATATTGGACAACATGCTTGACCTTAATTCTCGTTTGTTGTTGACATAATAACAAACATATAGGTTTGAAGAAAAGGACAATTAACTAACCTGATTACTAGAAACCAGCACTAATAGAAACTAGAATTTGGTTGTAGATCATACTCGCATCCCTTCATCTGTTTTATTTAGTTAGGTTGAATATACTCATGTCCGTTCAGTTAGTGATGTACATCACTTAGTTTACATGATACTCATCTTTCCAATCCTATAAATACTCATGTTGTATTGCTTTGTAGTTTGTACCATTATGATGTTCAATCAATTAACACATCGGTTTTCTATGCACTCCTTTTCTTTACATTGAACTTTATGATGCATGACACATCAAGTAGGCATGCTTTCCCTATCAAAATTCTTATAAGCACCGCGGTCCACAAGACAGCCTCAAGATACAACTTTCATCCCTACATGTTCATCGTTCACCGTACTATCTCTAAAAAACTATACATGCTTATGAAGATTTTTGTTTCTATTCTTATAGTCATTCAAATCTATGAATTCCCAACCTGTGGAACATTGATATCAAAGGACATTTTTAAAAGTACTGAAAATTGCAGGCATGCTATCTATATTCCCATGACTGCCAGTGAAATGCAACTTGTCCCTCCTTCCAATATTAAATTTCTAGTAAGATAATTTATTGATGTATATAAACTCCTAGACTTAGGTTCATCTTATCCCCATTTTTCAAAACACCACCAATGAAAGATATCAACTTATTTCATCTCAATAAGTACTAAGCCGAATGAATGTCTGTTATGTTGCAGTTGCAGTTGTAGAATCTAGGATAGCACCAATGCTTTTTTTTTTTTGTTTCATTGTCTCTGGCAATTTCTAGAGCTTCATCAACCACCTTTCCTTGTCCTAAAAACATAAATGGAACTAGTCACTTAAAGGCATAACTAACTTTATGTTCTGTTGTATCTACAAGCATATCTTGTTAGTTAAAACCAGAACCTGATACCACCCTTCAGCTCAATCAGAGCATGTAGGTCCTTTACATTCCAATATTCCAATCAATATCTGCAAGCTAATTTCGGGCATAACCAAGTTTGAGTTAAGTATAATATTCATTTGGCAGCCACCGGTTCCAGTTATGGAGAGAATCATTTGGACAAAACAAAGAATCAGTATAAAATTGTTACTTGTGAGTTGTGAGTAGAAATTAAACTAAGAAAGTATAAATTCAATAGAACCCAAGGGATCCTATTGCTGTCACAACTCTCAAGGATCCTATTTCAAGAACCAAGTCACAATTATCGAAACTTGACATTTTTTTTGGAGAAACCTGATTTCAGCCCCTAATCTTGTTACGAAATGAAACAAACACCAAACTACGGATCTAGTGTGTGTTTAACATTGAAACTCACTTTCAACGTGAATCCAACAATTTTTTACAGTCACCTTGGAAGGTAAAGTTGTGCAAAAAGAGGAATACGTTGAGAAGCAGCAGTGTTGTGCGAAGCGATCATCCTAATCTAAATTTATTTTGACCAATGCCATGCTCCAAAATCAGAGGCAAACTCACTCATCTTCATATACATAAAGGAAAGATTTCCAAAACAATTGTTGAATTATTATTACAACATATTTATTAAACATTAAATATATTATTTATATTTGTATATTAATTAAAAAATTAGTACATATAAATTTATAATTTTAACTTTTTAACTTAAATTAAAAGTACTAAAATTATTTTATAATCAAGTGATTATTATAAGTTAATAAAAAGTAATAAATTAATATTTTGGAAACATAACATTATATTTATATTTATTTACATATATAAAAGAAAAGTATTTGAAACAATTAATTTTTTTATCCAAAGTCAATATATTAATAATATTTCACTATAATATATTTTTTATGCATAATGCCTATTATCAATTGTTAATTATAAATTTTTATAATAATTATCTTAAATGTCACACTAATAATATTTTCTAATTAATCCATAGTGTAAGAGATTTTATATTAAATATGTACTATTATTAAACTTTAATCTTATATAAAAGAAATATTTTTTTGAGTAATTAATTTTTCATGTTAGGGTATTTACGGCATTTAATTGCAATACAATTATTGTAGATTTTACGATCAATGTGAATTGCTATTACACTCTAATCTTATATAAAAATAAGTTTTTTGGAGTAATTATTTTTTTGTTTAAAATTTGGGTATTTATGATATTTTCTTGCAACACATTTATTGTAGAGTAAATATATAATTCATATCTATATATTTATATATTAATTAAGAGAAATATTATTGGTATAGATTTGTAATTTAATTTTTTTTTAAATCAAGAATATTAAAATCATTTTACAATCAAGTGACTATTATAAATTAATAAAAAATAATAATAAAACAATACTTTTGGAAACATTATATTATATTTATATTTATATATTGATAAAAAGTATTTATATCAATTAATTTTTTACCCAAAGTCAAGATACTAATGATATTTCACTACAATATATTTGTGAAGCACAACATACTTTATCAATTGTTAATTATCAAATTTTATAATAATCATCTTAAAAGTTATACAAATAATATTTTTTAATTAATTAATAGTGTAAGAGATTAACGCTAAAAGTGAAATGTTATTAAACTCTAATCTTCTGTAAAATAAAGGTTTTTGAAGTAATTAATTTTTCATTTTAAATTAGAGTATTTATAATATTTTATTGCAATACATTTATTATGCATTAAATATATTACTTATATTTGTATATTTATGTTTTAATTAAAATAAATATTATTGATATAAATTTACAATTTTAACCTTTTTTAAATCCAGAATATTGAAGTTAGTTTATAATCAAGTGACTATTATAAATTATTAAAAATAATAAATAATAATAAAATATTTTTTAAAACATTACATCGTATTTATATTTATATTTTTTTTATATATAAAAGAAATGTATCTGAAACAATTAGTTTCTTATCAAAAGTCAAGATATTAATTATATTTTACTATAATATATTTATTATACATAATATATATTATTAATTTTTAATTATCAATTTCTTTAATAATCATTCTAGAAGTCATACAAATAATACATTTAATTACTTCACAGTGTAAGAGATTTTATATTAAATGTGCAGTGCTATTAAACTCTAATATTATATAAAAGACATGTTTTTGAAGTAATTAATTCTTCCTTTAAAGTTAGAATATTTATGATATTTCAATACAACACATTATTATGCATTAAATACATTATTTATATCTATATATTTATGTATTAATAAAAAGAAATATTGTTGATATAAGTTTGTAATTTTAAATTTTTTTTCTAAATCAATAATATTAAAGTTATTTTATAATCATGTGATTATTATAAATTAATAAAAAATAAAAAAATAATATTTTTGGAAACATAACGTTATATTTAAGCAATTTGTAAGTTCTATGTTGATAACACTGTGATTTTTTATTTTTTTAATTTTTTGCTAGAGTTAATACACAGTGTCATCTAAAAAATCATAATACTAAGACTGTGTTATCCTTCATCAAGCCACATTTGACTTAAATAAGTTTAACTTATTTAAAAAATTGAAGGTCAAATATTGTTTAGTACCTATTATATGATACTTTTTAAGTCTGACTTAATCATTTTCAAAACTTAACTTAATCTATCAATTGACCTACCAAGTACATGTAACATGTAAACAAATTAAACTTAAACTTTGAATTTTTGAATCATGTAGCTTAATATGTTTCTAGCTTTAAATGTATACTCCATAAGAAATATTTTAGACAAGTTCATTTTATATTTAAGTACTTACTTTATATTAATATTTAATGTAAGGTTTGAATGTTTTTTTATCTATGTAAATGTCACTGTTTTTTTATTTTTTATTTTTATAAATTATGTTATTTTTATTTTAGTTTATTAATTTTTTTATTTTAATATTTTTAAATTATATGATTTTTGTTTATAATTTATATATATATTAATGTCTTGTTAACGTGATATTTTTATTAATATAATATTCTTTTATTGATATGATACCTGTAAAGAATACCTGTGATTTATATAAAAAAATATCAATGTAATATTCCATATTAATACTATTAATATACTATTTATACAAGTATATACATAGATATGCTTCTTTTTCTATAGTACTAACTATTACGATTTTTTATAAGAACTAACTGTTATGGTCAGAAAATTTAACATATGTTTTTTTTAAAAAAAAATCAATGACTTTTTTATATGAATTACGTATATGTGTGAGAGAAAGATAAGTGCGATTTTATTATATTTAGTATTTTTTAAGAAAATTAGTTTATAAAATATATTTTTGAAATAAAAAACTCAATTTTATATTAGTATAATATATATTTCCTGGTTATTAGGGAGAACACAAGCATTACATATTTGAATTTATTCTTTTTAAAAAATGTAAATTTGATTTTAATAATTTTTATTTTTTAAAAGTCTAATATAATTTATTTGACAATAGATGATATATAAAATATAATTTTTTACAATATTTGAAAAGTAAATAAAATCATGCAAGCATTAATGAATATTTAAATATTGTATCCATCAAGATTAACATAATATTAAACATATTTGAGTCATGGGTTTTAAGAATAAGCCTGACCTAATTCATTCTTACTAATCCGTCCTAACTCAAAGTTGATTTAGATTGATTGGAAATTTGAAAATAGATTGTATTTTTTTATGAATTAGAAATGCGTTTAGGGTCATCCCAATCCAAGTTAGTATCCAATATTTTTTTTAAAAAAAGGTTTTTTTTAATAATTATGTATTGATATTAAATTATTTATTTAATAATTAATATTTTATATAACATGATATTATATTTGTAATAAAATTATTTATTTTATAATATATATTGTCAAATATACCTTAATTTAAATTTTATATTTCTCTTATTTATAAATTTAACTATACATAATTCTAAAAATATTATATTTTGTTAATTAAAAAATTGGATCAACTTGACATTGTCCCATATATTTCAAGTTCAATTGAGTCAAAATAAGTTTAATAAAATAAGTTAGTAAAAAATTTAAGATAGGATACAATCAAGAATAAATTCGATTTAACGTGATTCATGCTCACATTTAATGAGTGTGTATTTACATTGAAGATTTAGAAAACAATTCAGTCACCTATATAATCTTATGAGACTCAAGTCAAATTATATTCTATTAAAAATATTAGTAATCAGATAAAAAATACATACTACCTTTGTTCCTATATTTAAAAAATAAATTATAGTATTTTTTTTTCTAATTACTCTTTCTGTCACTTTATGACATTCAATATTTTTATACAAATACTAAAAAATACATTTAATATGATGAGTTTTACAGAAATTATAGTGTAACTTTCTAATATACTCTTTTTATCAATTAGATTCTTTTTCATTTGTTATGGAATATCAATCACTCCTACCAAGGATATTTTATGGAAAAAAATTGAATACTTTATTAATTTTGTAAAATAACATTATTTGAAACATTTTTTTTCTTTAAAACATTATATAAAATATTATAAAGGGAGTATAAGAACATATAATTACTTTCAGACGTATTAGTTGTAAATTTTTCTTTATATTCTGAATTTATTGTGAAGTCTATTAATAAAATATCACCTTTTTTTTATGAAAGTTGATATATTAATTAACTTATTGATAATATAAATTATATTCATTGATTGAAAAATTATTTTTTAAATTATGAACAATGTCCTTATTATCTAATCATTATCTAAATTAACTAATACTATGTGTATTTTTAGAATAAAACTTAAATTTATGACAATATTAATTAAATAAATAAATTTAATTATTTTTATTAATTTTGATGAATTGAATATTTATTTTTTATATATAAAAATAAAGATAATATAACTTTTCATAAGAGTTTATCTATAATAAAACATATT
>JAMLFT010005016.1:0-18354 GCA_026544285.1 Pachyrhizus erosus | reverse complement strand
AATATTTATCAGCTATTTCAGCTTATAACATTACTGAATATTGATAATTAAATAAGTTAATTTATTAACTTTCAACTTTTAACTACCAAGTTTTCACTACTTACTCACTTTTCAGCTTTTGATTATTTTTTAAAAAAATTAACCATCTTATCAACTACTTTTTATCAAACATAATTAAATATAAAACAACAGATATTAATTAGAAAGGAGAATGAAAGCATTAGCTTTCTAACAGGAAAAAAAAACGTATTAAAGAAAAATATAAACTAACATTTGTTAAAGAAGTATACATCATCGTTACATAATTAGAAATGCTCGTGACCACTTATCATGATCATTATTTTGTATTTGTAGACCTGTTATGGGCCCTGGGACATTAGTAACTTTGGAACATTGCTTAACAGCAATATCGTGTTCAAGTACATGCATGAAAAATATATAGTAAAATCAATCAAATGCATATATTTTTAAAGAAAAATATAATACAAGGATCTGATTACGTGGAAAAATACTTAAATCATTGTGTTTTATAATAAAATTTAAATAAAACGTCTATGAGAAAAATAAAATAAAATTTTTTAATCAAGTCTATAAAGATGTGTTATTTATATCTTTCAATATTAATAATATATTTTTTTATACTTTTTTTAAAAACTATCTTTCTTTTAAAAATTACTTTTTAAATTGTTAATATATTAAAAATTTTACATTTTAGAAAGTATTTTTCAAAAGTTTTAAAATTTTACATTATAAAAAATACTTTTTAAAAACATTAAAATTTTAACATTTTAAAAAATACAACAATTGTCTTTAAATTGTTTAGCATTTGTTACGCGTTTATACACACACATGTAGGAATATGAGTTTCATAGATACATAGATATTCTTATCACATTACATTGATGTGAAATTTTTTAAATGAATCACCAAAATCATGTTTTATTTATTTAATAAAATCACTTTTTTTTTTCAAAAAATAAGATTTTTATGACTATAAAAAATACAATTAAATATCTAGATTATTTAGAACTATGACATAACTAACATAGATTACTTAAATTATGTAAAGATTGTCTCTTAAAAATAAGTATTTTTTTTTCTTTTTCTTAAAAATTGAATTCCAAAAAATACTTTTTGAAATGTTAACTAAAAACTACTTTTAGAATGTGTTAAAATTTTAACATTCTAAAAAGTATTTTCTGAAAAAAAGTATTTTTTAAAAAAATATATTAATAATGTTAAGAGGTATAAATAACAATTGCCATAAAAATTATTAGTAATATTGAGATATTTTTTAACAAAAAAATTATTACAAAAATAACCTTTTAGAGATTTAAATTATTATTATATTAATTTTTTGAGAAATTTTTTTAGTAAATCAGTTTCTTAAATATTTATAATCAATTTTTATTAGTCTGACTTTATAAATGGAAAAGCATAAATTATAAAATGTTGTTGACTATAATTAAACATGTTTTGGCTAAAAGAAAAGTTAAAATGTGATAGGTTATTATAAACTTCATTTTACCTTATTGTTATGAATAAAAAAGTGGTAGGTTAGTGTAAAAATTCATCTACTTAAATGAATTATGTATTTTTTTTTACAAATTATTATTTGTGTAAAATATTAGTTATTTAAACATGATATACTCTTGAACTAAATTATTTATATTACCGTTAGTTATCTTCTTTAATGCATTAGGTCTGTAATAAAATCATAAATATGTCCAGGTATGACACACCTGAAAAAAATTAAAGCTCCTAGGGGACATTAATTATAATGGGGTGACAAAAACACATTGAAGGTTAATTATTTTACTCATTTCCACTTCATTAGTTTTCAACTAAAATTGGTATCATGATCTGTTTTGTTGACAGAATATTTCAACATTGGTCAAGAAACGTATGTAACTTTGCAGTAAATTTAATATTGGTAAATTGTAATGATATCTTAATCCCTAAAATTACAAATACTAGTCATTTCAATTCTTAAAACAATAAAATTATTA
This sequence comes from Pachyrhizus erosus, assembly GCA_026544285.1. Lineage (NCBI taxonomy): Eukaryota > Viridiplantae > Streptophyta > Magnoliopsida > Fabales > Fabaceae > Pachyrhizus > Pachyrhizus erosus. The sequence continues at coordinate 16,345 of JAMLFT010005016.1, read as the reverse complement.
TTTCAGTTTCTGAAATCATCAAACATTATCATTTTAACCCAGATTTGTGTTATTTCAAATGCTAAAATGATAGTCATTTACTATCAAACACATGAATCAACTAATATGAAATTATTTTAACTTAGAGATTTCAAATTTAAATCTTACAACTGTATTAAAATATTACAAAAAGAATTTTATCGGTGGTAAATACTTATGGTATGAAAAAAAATGTTTGTCATTCAGTTACGTTAGATATTAAAATAATAATGATTTAATAATTTTAGAAATTAAAATAATATTGTTATAATTTTAAGGATTAAATTGTCCAGTATTTCTAATTTCAAAAGTGAATATACAACAAAAAGGGGAGAACGGAGGTCACATTTGGCTGCTTGAAAATTATTGTGGCAGGAGTGGTGGCAAACATGAAATGGGAATCAATTCATTTAATTGGGTAAAAGAACAAACAAATCACAATCATAGAGACCCCATTTGACTGAGAAATTCTTAACATGGAAATCATATTAATTCCAAAATTAGAGGCCCCTGATGGGCATGTGTTGAAAAAAAAACGACAAAAGGAATCTTTTTACATGACCTGCATGTCTTCCCATCTCTTGTTTCTCTTCATGCTCCCCCATGTTCAATAGTAAATCACTTACGTCAGATATTGTTCTTGGCTCAAGCCTTATCGTGTGGCCTATCAAACAGAATGTCCAATTCAATTTTCCTTTTAATTATGTATAAGATAGTAACCTAATTCTTTCAATTTTAAAAAGTGAAGGTTTTTCTTAAGAAGATATTCACATTACAATGTAACATGTAGAGACAAGTTTGATTCTTTTTGTCAAAGACGGACATATTTAAAAAAAGACAAGTTAAAAATATTTAACCTCAATCTTATTCTTGTCAAATTTTGTTGGGTTAAGAGAAGAACTGCATAACATTTTTAGAAAGTCTATATCACTTTTGTTTAGAAAAGGATGAATAAATCTTTTTAAATTTCAAGATGATACAAAGATGATGAAATTTTTTGCATTTTTGTAAAACTTAAATTTGGATTACACCTTATGAAAATTGTTTAAAAGAAAAAAAAAATCAACTTTTAAATAATACATCTTCTAAAATAGTAAATCACTTCATAGATATTTGCTATACTTATATATTTATATATTGTGCATAGAAATCTTTATTTGCAATCAGATAGACAATTTATAAATCAATACTATATATGGATGTGGTGGTCTTGTGTATTGATGAACTTGTGTGATTGAGTTTTTTTATATTTTGTGTAATGTGTGTTGTTATGTTTGAATATGATGAACCATGTATAAGAAACAACTAAAATATAAGACTAAAGAGGATGCCTCTTTAGCAAAAAGATTTTTATGGAAGGAATACTTTTAAAAAAATACCATTTAGCAAGGGAAGGGTAGTCACGTTTGGTCTCCAAGGTAGTAACGATTTTAGAAAAGATATCCTCTTAGCACTAGTAGGACAATACCTCTTGGTTTAGGTCATGTTTAAGTCGTACTCTCGTCTTATAACGATTTGCACCCTATAAAGAGGTCTCTTAAGTTACCAAGGTGAGATGAGGTTTCAAAATGTTTACAAGAGGTTTTATAATATTTTCAAAGGAAAAAGAAAGACAAAAGGTCACTTGTGTCAAAGGAAGAGGGGCAATCCCTTGGAAGTAAAATGTTGAGGATAACATTCTTCAATCATGAGAAGGATGTACATGTACCCTTTCTATAATAAAAAGGGAAAGGAAAATGAAAACACTTCAAAAACATAGAAGTATAAGGTTTAAGATGATGATAAGTTGAGTGAAAGATAAAAATATGGCTTAACTAGAACTTAACAACTAACACAACCAAACTATTCTTATGAATGGTGGATGATGATGTGTTCATGTTTTATGAATAGGAAATATGATGAATGTGTATATGTGATAGGTGAAAGATAAGGAATCAGTTCAAGAGTAGGATGAAGGTGTATAGTTGAGAGTAAAAAAAAGGTTTGGGCTACCCCAAAGAGTACCTAAAAGGGAAAAATGCCTTTTATATTCCTCTCAAACCCTCTCAACCCCAACAAAAAATAAATTAAAAAGATTAGTGCAAATTATTGAATGAAGGTTTGGGGAGTTACCTTAGAAGAAAATTATCAATGGAAATGGCACAAAATTGTTAGAACAACTGTTTGAAAGTCTTGCTAGAAAATGCAAAAAGTTTGCCAAAAAATCTCAAGTAACTGTTGAAGTATATGGAAAAGGAAGTGTGATAAACAATCACACACTTATAGTATTTATATTCCCATTGACATCACTAGATTGAATTTATCAAAGTAACTGCCAAAAACCACAAGTGTAAGCTAATGATTGTTACTTATTAGATGACACATGTCCATGGTGAATCTCGGTTGAAACTTAGTAGACATCAACTCTTAAGCAAGCTTGGGGGGAAGGTTGGCATCATCCTATTATCTACATGACCTTAGTTTAGGGGTAATTGTTACAGAGTACTTTTGTAAGGAAACCAATCATTGGTTGGTCTGCCTTATGTTAAAGTTGTGCCATCGTCTTTTATGAGATAATAATGGCTTAGGGCAACTATTTTAGGCCAAACACAAGCTTGGCCATGCTAACATATCAATTATGAAAAGATTGACCTTCACAAAGGACTCTACTTAGACTAAAACTTTAATTTGATTCTAACTTGACATGTCACAATGCACTACCTAACATAATCTTATGTAATAACGAATTGCCACGTCAATCGCATGCAACTCCAACTAACAAACTCTTTTTCATCAATTATCCTATTATTTAAATCAAACTCATCGTTCAAGTACATATCTATATCTTTCACTCTTGCACACTCTTCAATCACAAATCATATGTTGCCTTGAGTGTCAAAATTCTTACAAGTGATCACACCAAAATTCTCCTTATGTTTTTGTCACCATCAACAAGTTCTTAACTCTATTGTGCTAGAATCACTTCATTGTAGTTGTCTTTCATTTGTGGTTTCACCACTAAACATAACCTAACTATGGGAAAAGGAAAAAAAAATGAAAAGATAAATAATATAATCAAGACATGAATGGGTGACTCAAAAAATCACATGGTTAGTACAATCCTTGTTTGTTGGTGGGGACAATGAGCCAAAGTTCAAGCAAGGATTCCATCCTCATAAGCTGCAACAAGACCCTCTTCAAACTCTAATTAATTGCTTTGGTTTAAATTTAATGAATGGTCATTCTCATTAGTCATTACTTTGACTTCAACCATATCTATCTACCACACCATTGATGTATTACCTTTTTCATATTTGGTTTATGACTATGATGTCATCTTGTCATCTTGAATTTTATATAAAAATCGAAAAACACCTACTATGAAAATTCTTCTTTACACCAAACATGTCTCAAACACATAATTTCACTTGTTTAATGTGAATATTAAAAAATAAATATTTTTTATGATACATGATTTTTTTTTAAAATATAAATTTAATATATGACAAAACACACCCTACAATTTAATTCTTTCTTTTCTTTTTATTTCTCACAAAATAAATTAAAAGGTAAATAAAGTTGTTACATAGAATTCAAAATAAAATTAAAAACTATACCCCAGAGTTTTTTGAAGTCATGTTTCAACTGTCAATTTATCTTTAATACCAAGACTGAAATTTTGTCTGCAAAAGTATTTGGGATTTTGTTATCTAAATAATATATTATTTTATAAAATATCATTAAAACAATATTTTACTAATTATTTAAGAAATTTATATTTACGTCCGAATTTTTTTCATGTAATCAATATTAAATAATAATATAGCAAATAGAAAAATAAACAAAAGCATAGTATTTAATAATAATTGTAAATTTGGAAAGCAAAATAAAAAACAAGTTGATAATGTGAGGTCCTGATTTAAGGACAAGGATGATATTCCATAATCCATGCACGTAAGCAATGCAATCACCTTCGTATAAAAATTAAGACAGATATTCCATTCAATGTCTTTTCTTATACCAAACCACACGGAATTTCGTACCTTATCCTATATGTGCCTAACCTAACAATATGCATCACCTTGACTTTTCGTTATCACTATACCTGTCTCTCTTAATTTGGTCGTTCCTTCAAATTAAGAATGATAATGGATAGACTTTTTGGATAAGGTGTTACGATATCTGTCTTCGTATCATTATTTGAATAAAATCTTCCTTCTCTCTAATATGTATTGAAATGTTTATAACTGTACTTGTTAGTTGCATTTTAACTAATGTGAAAAATTGATAAATAAAAAATATTAATTAAAAATATAATAATAATTAAATTAAAATTTCATTCAATTTTTTTTTATAAAACTTAATCATAATCATAAAATATCATAAAAATTAAAATTCTATTTAAAAATATTTTACAACATATAATATTTTAACAAATAAGGAACATAATTTTTTTAATTAAGAAACATAATCTACTTTTATAAGAAATATTTTTTTTTATGAATTAAAAAATGTGATATATCTATTAACAAATCATCAATTATCAATTATCATCATCATTATTAATATATTATATAAAATACAATTGTTGATTAAATTGGTAGTACATGTGTTTCATTTTCGTGCAATGTTTTTTCTTTTTTTTTTCATTCCTTGCTTTATTATCATTAATTATTATTATTATCACAATTACAATATTTCTATATACAAGATATTTATATTATTAATATTTGAATATAATCATTAAAAAATTATTTAAATTAAATTCATTTTTAAAATAAACTTTTATTAATTAATTAAATTATTTATATAATAATATATTTAGTATTGTAACAATATTTCTATTAGCTTAACTGTTCCTATAATTTTCTTATGTTTGTATTAATTTAATGTGATCTAATAATAATCTAAAAATAATAAAATTAATTTTTAATTTAATATGCCTCAATTATTGAGTATTTTTAATTGAATGGTTCCATTATTATTCATATAAAAGGATATCTAATGATATGAGATTAAAAAAATACACATGTCTCTCTTGTTTCTTTTGCCTCTCTTACCTTTTTCTAACCTCTTTTATTATAGCTTCAATAGATGGCACAATATCCAATATTGATGATATCATGCTTGGCAAGATAAAGTGAAAATTAAAGGCTTTTAACATCTACTTATAGACAATTACTTATGTCAACAAAGATATTATGCATTTTAATAGTATTGAAATGTTTTTCCTTCATGAGAAAGTACCTATTTTTTTCATCATTATTATTATTATTATAATTACTATTATTATTATTTGTATTCCTTGTTTTTTTATTTGCTGATGTCAAAAACAACTTATTTGTATTATACTAATTTGTAGGGTTGTAACATATATTATTCCATCAAGAAAAAATACTTTGGATCAATTTTTCACATTTGTTCGAGAAAGACTACCTCATATTGTAGAAAATGTTTAACTTGCACAACCTAAACCAAAATAATCAACAAAATTTTGACCAAATTTTTTACATCATTTTTTTCGTCATTTTTTATTTTTAGTAAGATTTTATTAATCTTTCAAACTTTAATATTATAATTTTTTATTCATATAAATTTTGACTTTAATAATAATAAAGTTCTTTAGTAATTATTTATTATAACACATTCTGATTTTTTATTCTATACTTTCATATCATAAAATAAAATAAATATTCATTATGTATCATATTAACACACACAATCACACACTAGATTTAAACCCTTGTGATGCACAAATTCGTTTAAATTATATAATTTTATATTTATATTTATTACTTATTTAAAATAATGTGTACGTAAATAAAATAAAATTTTAAATTATTTAATAGCATAATAAATATAATTATATTTAAATTGAGGAAGCTGATTAATTATATTTTTAATTGAGGAGATATCATCTTAAAAAATATTAAGTCTATTCAAATTTATTATGATTTCTTTTGAAAAATAGATGTATATAAATAAAGTTATCAATTTTTAAAATAGTTAATATGATATTAAATAATTACATTAAAATTGAGGAATATATTTCAAAAAGTCGATGTTATATAGGAACACACTCGATTTTGAAATGGTTTCCTTTATAATACTTTTGTATTGTCTTTGCTTCTTCATACTGACTAACTTTGATAACAAGTTGGCACTTATTCCCTTGGTATAAGCTTTAAGAAAAAACCTTCAAATTCTTGGGATAGTTAGGTGGCAAGGTGAAAGTACCTCATAAGTTATGGATCCTTTGTTTGAATGTCTTCACTATTTGGCCTAACATCAATTGTGAGTCACTCTTGCACTAGGCCGACTTTGCTGCTACCTCTTTTGTCAACCTCAAGTCAGCTTGCAATGCTTTGTACTCAAATTAGTTGTTCGATACTTGGAATTCAAATATAAAAATTGCTTTAAAACAATTCCTTTTAGGCTTTCCAATATGATTTTTGCCTTCCATCGTTGATGCTTAATGATCCATCCACATACAATGTCCACCAAGTTGGAGCTCATGTAGTTTGCATTGCCAGTTTTGAAATGAATTTGGTTATACATTGCACTTTGATAGGTTTTCTTCAATAATAATTTAGGCCAAATTCTAATAGCTCGATTGACCAAGTGATCATCTAGCCAACTAAGTGTGGTTTCTAGGGTAGTAGGAAGATAGGGTGGTCAATTTGCACCACAACCTAATGGCTTTGGAAATATGACATCAAATGACGAGTTGAGGTGACTAAGGCTAAAGCCAACTTTTTTATCATCTGATATATTCTTTTGACAAAGATGGCAAGATCATTCACATTGGAAGTCGTGATTTTGAGCTTCCCAAATGGTGCTCATCTCTAAAACTACACTAGTACCCAACCTTTTGATCCCTAGCCAACCTGGCTTCATATCTTTACCTACACCAAGTCTTGGTCCCCATGATGTAACCATCAATAGGATTGCTAGGGAATCTTCAAAAGATGACCTCATTGTTGTCAAACCCATTATCATCACCATCACCAATAATAAACTTGCATCAAGTATCAACCTCTCTCTAGCTTTAGTTTTTTTTTTAACACAGAAAAATAGGAATATGTGAAGAATAAGGCGCCTCTTTTCTTCATTAAGGAGAATAACCAATTTTCCCTACAGTAAGAAGACTTAGGATGTCCATGGATGGATTTACCAACATACAAGGTTGAAGAATCCCCTGTTCTTGAATGGGAAAGATATGACGACTGCAATTTTAGACCCTCTAAAGCATTATTTATCCTACTTGAACGAGTCATCATCAACAAAGGATACGTCCAACTTTTTAAAAAGAAGATGTATCTAAACATTGTAAGGGAACATGTATATAAACAACACCCAAGAGTCACTCAACATTTAACCCCCTTGACTCTAGAAGAAGAAGTTAGCCAGAAGCAAGCAACTAATGAAGAACTTGTTGTGGTTGCATAAAAAAAGCACCTAACAAAGCAACAAACAACAATGGACAAATTAGTTTCTTTGGAACAAGAACTTATCATTTGTGACAAGACTTTAAAGTTTTGTCCATTCCATCCAAGAATAGTTGGATTCTTTTTCTTTGCTCTTGATGTCAAAATGATAGGCAACATCAGGGCTCAAACCTTAGTGAATGATCAAGCTACTTCCAACCCTCTAGGTCTTAACATAAAGGAATCAATTGAGATAAATATCTATCCTATTAGAGTTTGCCCCAAGTTGCTAATCATAGACATGAATAGGAAAAAAGATGGAAAACCATATGGAGTCAAGATGTCTGCTATGACCAAGGTTGGGTTTGAGAAGTATATAACTAATTTCAGCAAGCATATATGCAGAGACAACTCACACACAAACACACTAAAGATGATGGACACATGTTTTAGCAACAACACTTGTATGAATTCATCAAGTGTACGTCCACATCTGGCTTATTCCTTGAAGAAAATGAGGAGATTCCAACAATTGAATAGAACTCATAAACCATGCAGCCAATTTGTACTTATCATTTCACTAATACAATTTGTGGATTCTTAGTGGATGAAGAAGACTCTCCACTTGGACCGAAATCTAGAATCATATATCCCCTTTTGAGCACTTTAGCAAACATGGAGTTTGTAACTATCGCAGAACAGTTTTCACTACCACTTGCATTTCCTGTTTACTCTCCTAATCCCATAAGTGTACATGAGTCATCTGAACAACCACCAAGTACACCTCCTCCTCTCAATGTTAAGACTGTAATGATTGGAATTTTTCACACTTCGATGCCAAGTACTTCCATACCTTTATCTTTGTTATCTATTCCACAAGTGGGGAACATCATCAATAGCAAGATACAAGCCCAAATGGAAAGGCAAGATGCTAAATTTGTTGGTATGCTTAATGAACAAGTCAAGACTATTGATTTTGCATTTGATACAAAAATAATACGTCAATGGCTCTTATTCTTGCCTTGCTTCAGGATGAGTTGGGTTACAATTTAAGGATGCAATCTGATATATGTATTCAGTCTTTTATATCTTACATTTTTTAAGTACATATGTACTCGTGAGTTTATAGTATTTATGTAATGCTTTCATTAACAAGACCAATTTTGAGCATGAGATTCACTTTTCTACTTCTACATTAATAAATAAATAAAAATTTCTAATTTTTTACCAAATTTCATTATATTTCTTTGTATCTCAAATATTTTACGTGATTAAAGAAAACGAAAATGTTTTAAAATCTGATAAAAGGATATACAACACGTGTTTTACACACAAGAATTTAGGATGTTACATTTTCCAACCCTTTAACCATCTTGGCTAAGGATGCACCTTATGAATTTTAATAGGGTTTCCCTATTAATATACCATCTTAACCAAGGATAATGTTAGGTATACAAGTAACCCACTTGTTTGAGCCCTCATCTACCTAAGCCACAAATCGTATAACCTACTCATTAAGCTTGCAAAATAAACGATGTTCATTTTATAGCAACCCACAATTGCATAACCCATGGGTTAAGGAGCAGGCTTGCAACCTGCAATAAAAAAAGTAAAAGAACAAAAAAATAAAAATAAAAGTCAAATCTGAGCATGAAGGTCTAATTATTTCATAACTAGAAGTCAAAAACTATGTGTGAAGCTAAATTTAAGCCTTAAATTCTTCCTTCTAAAGAGCTCTAATTATTTACTTTTTTAAAAAGAAAAAAAAATAAATTGTATTATTATATAATATAGTAGTATAAAATTTGATAATTATAAATGAGAAAATAATAATATAATATTATTCACTCAAAAATATAATATTAAAATGAAAAAATATTATAATAATATAAAAAATAATTTTTTGCTCCTCAAAATCTCTAACATATTAATTAAAAATCATTTTTTAAAAAATTAATAAGTTTGTGGGTGGCCAATGGAGAGACTATGGGTAACTTATGGAGACTATGGGTAAACATGTTTAACCTATGAGTTAAATAGTGTGGGCTAAAAAGACTACTTTTAAATGGTCTATTAAAATTAAAACTTATTACTCGCGCAGGTTGTGGGTTATATAGTTTACTCGCGAACCAAAACTTAAATGCCCAACTCTAACCAAGGATGCAACCTTTAAATTTTCACAGGACTCCCTTGTTTAGATACCATCTTAACCAAGGATGCATCCTCTAAATTTTCAAAGGGTTTCCCTGCCAAGATACCACCTTGGCCAAGGAAGTTCCTTCCGAATTTTAAAAAGGTTTCCCTATTGAGACATTATCTTGAGCAAAGACCCACCCATCCAAATTTTAAAAGGGTTTCCCTATTAAGATGCCACCTCAGCTAAGGATACACCCTTTAGATTTTAAAATGATTTCCCTATTGAGATATATATTATGGCCAAGGACACACCTCCTTCATATTTCGAAACAATTTCTTTGTCAAGATACTCATCTTAGCCTAGAATACATTCTTTAGATTTAACAAGGTTTTCTTATTAAGAGACTTATCTCGACCTATCATTATGCTAGTAATGAAGTTAAAAAGGTCCACATATTAATGTTCTCAAGTTTTTGAAATTATCATTAACCAATTGGTAAGATCACCAAAGTTAGTGTACAAAGCTTTATTCCAAAGGCTTGTGTAAATTTTGAAGATCAACCACTTAGTATCAATATTTAAAGTGTTGGTCATACAAGATATATTTTTTCCATATGCAAATTAATCACATAACCAAAAAGTTGAAATTCATTAGTCAAAGTCAAAAGGGCCATAGTACATAAAAAAGGGCACTACCAACCAAATAAACATTACATTTTCTAAGTCATCTACTAAGAAGTTTGTTGATCATCATTTACATCTTCACCAGTCTATTAACATACAACTCCTCTAGTTGTTGGAGGTGTTGAGGGGACTTTAGAATACTTTAATTCAAGAATAAGTATAGGAGTAGGTGTCGGCATTGGAGTCCTTGGTATCCTGGCTAGATCAACTAATCGGTTATCATGCACATTATTACCAATGTTAAAGTCAAATATATCATTTAAGTTGAAAAATTGAACTTGTTAAATGGCCTTCTCAAAACCAATGGCGTGTTGACAGATAACACTAATTCTGGCCCTTGCAACCAAAGGCTTTGCAATCTCCTTAATGATCTTCTCAACATCTCAATCTTACTCCATATAACTAAAAAAATTTATTTAATTCCTCAACTTTAGTAGCAAGGACATACAGACTCCTCAACCTTTTTCACCTTTTAGTCTTAGAAAATCTCTCTATCTTCCAAGGCTTTCACCTTTTTCTTTAAGCAATCCACCTTAGCAATTAGCTTATCATTCATTTGAAAGGTACACTAAAAAATGATGGTCGAATTAGATATCTCATTCTTTAGCTTTTCAACCTCATCACCTTGGGAAGACATCTTAACATACTTTAAACCTAATATTGAGCAATAGCCCAAGCTTATGCTTAAATGTTACTAATGGTAGCTAAGCACGATATAGGACCATCTTGAAAGATCATATCTTTATTAGCTAAGGACATGATTGAGAGGTTTCATAATTGCCATTGGATTAAAGTTGGGATTGAAAAAAAGGTTGTATGAAAAAGCAAACCTACCTCCAATAATTGTAGGAATCGAAGGGTTACTTGATCCAGCTGGGAATCCAAACGTGGTTTTCTTAAGTTGCTAAGAATGTAGTTATTAGCATCATCCACAATATGCTCCCATGTATCGACTAGCTTTTTCCATTATGGTGTTTTCTTTTCTTCTCAATAGGATCTACAGGAATGATCTTGGACAGTGGACTAGTGTTGGCATTGTCTGTAAGCTTTTTCTTGAAAGTGCTACTCCTTTCATTTATCTCTTATATTCATGTAGTCAAAGGGATCATCTTCTATAGTCATTATAATACTTATAAAGCTAAGTGACTTATGTTAGTCAAGTTAGAAAGTTGATATCACAAGATAAAGAGGATCGAGAACTAACCTTTCAGGTCCATAAAAGGGTAAAGGGATATGAACAAGGGTATAATATTTTTACTAGGTAGGTGTTTAGGGAGTTAGTCCAGGATAACTACACCTTTTCACTCCCTTTTCAATCATTAGTAAACTAAGAAACAGATCATATCTCCTTAGCACCTTTGTCCCATTAAAAGGCAAACTAAGTTTTTCCCTCCACATTATAAAAATATTTATAACCATTATCAACAATCAACACTTCAAAGAAACCAATCTTGAATTTTCTTGCGTTAGGTCATGAAAGGGACTAGCAATATAGCCTTAGGCCAACTAATAAAAGAAAACTGACCTATTCACCTCTAAGCCAAGTAGAATAATGATGAAGAAATAAAGCAAGAATATGACGAATATAAGATGCCTTACACAAGAATGAAAGCATTAAAGAATGCCCAAATATTTGAATGTAGTTGGTTAGGAGAAATATTCAATATCCAAAGTACCCCTTTGGTGAAGTTATCAAAATACAACCAAACATGTAGCTACTAAAATAGCGTTTCATACATGTTAAAAAATCATCTTCCTTAGGTCGACGTTTCATGAATACTTGTTCATCTTTTTGGCAACTCTGAACAACAAAAAACATATTTTTTGCTCTCGCAAAAAATTGTTGATTCGATGAATCCATCCATGACACTATCCTATTGCAACTTAGAGTAATAATCCCAAACTTTCTTTATAATCCATATGAACTTCTTCGTCCTGATGTCAGCTTCATTGTGAACAAATGCCTTAGATAAACTAGAAACCTTCTCAACATAGGCTTCTTCAGCCTCAGTTGGAACAATATTCAACTCAACCATAATAGGAATGGAATGTTCACTTTCTAATGAGTCAAATGGCTCGTTCAAGCCAAAAGAATTAGAAGAGTTGTTAGATGATGTGTCTTCATCAAGAGAGTCACCAATGTTTTGGATATCAAGAAACAACACACCTCGTTGCCTGGACTATTCAAACTTCCTAGAACCTTAACCAAACACCTTGAAAGTCATTGTAAATAAGCAAAAGAAAAAAAACCTAATACATGTACTTGAAATACAATCATTACTCATCTTTGTATCAGCAATAGAAGTACTTGGTACTCAACACTTGGCACAAAGCTAGATATGAAAAGGGTAATGAAGAAAATCAAGTAACTCATTTTTTTATAGGTTTTGGGCCTTATAAGGCCCATATAATCCAATCTCTTATAATTGTTATATCATTAACAATTAATGGCTATAAAATTATAATGATTGATATTTTGGATTACTAATAACTATGTGAATATGAAAATATGTATAACAAGTACACATCTTCCAAAATCTTAAACTCCGATTGAAAGTTATAATCTCATTCATCACCTTTAATGACTCAAGGCTTTAAAGGCATACATGCCTATATAGTCAATTCAGTCATATAGGCCGAGATAGTCCTCGATTAACATGGTTGAGACCTATCTCAAACCACACAATTATCATAGTCCTTATAGTCATTAGAGTGTTTAGACACTGAGTATCACATTATTGGTAATAATGTCAAGTGGTTACTACCACACTTGATTAATTATATGTGTAAATATGATTAACTTTAATTTACAAGTAGTTAATAATAAATAAATTTAATTGTATATAACTATCGATATGTGGGTAACTGTGTCATGAGGTTATTGAATTGTTTAATGATTGTTAAATTTGCTTCACAAGTAATTAACAATATAATGAGATTATTGACATATTTAATAGTGACTAATTGTACTAGAAAAGTAATTAATATTTAACACATGATAATAGTTATACAATCATATAGTTTTTAATAACTTGTGAAACAAACTTAATCATATTTATATACATAATTAACCACGCATTTGGATGAATAGTAGGTAAACATTTTGGATAAAACAAAAATTATTACTAAAAAGTATTAAAATTTAAAAATATAGAGCAAAAAATATCAATTATATTGGCCTTTAATGTATTTTTAAAGTTTTAGATGTGATTCTTATATTTTTAAGAATTAATATAATTTCATTCAAAATTTAATGAGTGATTAAAATTTATTTATAAAATAGTAGGATAAATAAATAGAAGAATGAAAAGGGTTGGATTGGTGAGTTCGTGACATAAAGTCATAAAGAAGGAGAAAGTGGGAGACTAAGGGCATTACATTGACACGATATCGTTGACATATATATAAGTTATAAATTTTATTTTTTAAAAAATATTTAAAAAGAAATAGGTGTTAATTAATAAAATCTAAACGAATATATTTTTCTTCTTTTTTTAAAAAAAAATATTTTAGCAGATTACAAATTCAATTTTTTAAAAAATGTATTTAAAAATGAATGGATATGCGAAGTTGCTAACTGCAAAGTTTAGAAGGCTTAAAAATGAGCATGCTTTGCTTTTTAACTTTTAAGATTCTGGAATCGAAGTGGATACTGGGGGGACTCCTTCAAAGCTGTCGGGTCATCGTCACATCAAATCAAACGCTTGTGCAAACTTTGAGGATAGCCACAAATCGAGATTTTTGAGGTGGACAGGTAATTTTGTAAAAAAAATCTTATGCTTTCCCTGGCCGAATGGAAAAAAAATGAATAAAAATAATAAAAAAGAAAATTAATAAAAATTAAAATTATTTTATTACAATTAATAAAAAATTTAAATTAAAATAATTTAGTATATAAGACAGAATAATCTTAAATAAATTTATATTAATATTATTTATTTTTATTATTACAATTAATGTTTTACTATAATATTATTATTATTTTTATTACTAATATATTATTTATAATTTATGATTTTTATATTATAGTATGATTATTATTAGTCTTTTTATTATTTTATTAATTAATAATTTATTATTATTAATTATTATTATTTTTTATTACTAATTTATTATTATTATTATTATTTATTTTTATATATAAGGAGGGAATGAAATGAAATGAAGAAAAATAAAATAGAATGAGAGTAAAAGTTAAGGTTATTTGATTGGGATGAAATATAATGAAAAAGAAGATAAATATTTAAATTAAAGTTATTTAATAGATAAAAATAAAATAACATTAAATGAAATTATATTATTATTATTATTTATTATCATTATTATAATTAATATTTTACTATAATTTTTATTAATTATTTTTATTTATAATTTATTATTATTATTATTCAATTATATATATAATTGATTATTTTTTAATATAATTAATTATATATCTATATATTACAAGAAAAGAAACCCCTTTCAATGATAAGTATGAATCTTTGAGTAAACTTTTTTCCTTCCAAATTTCTCTCTGCTTTTCATTTTTTTACTTCTTTTTTTTTTATCTTTTTCCTCTTTTATATTTATACTTATAGAACTTGATAAATTAACAAGACAAAAAAACTCAATTTTTCTATTGACCAAAAAACTCTATATTATTATTATTATTATTATTACTACTACTTAAATATATTTTTAAACTTGTGAAATAGTTTATTTTAATTTTATTATCTAAGTTATGAATTTTTTAATTTTAGTATCTCATTTTTTTATGTTTGATTTTTTTGCCTATCATTAAATTGATTTTATTAAGTGATAATATGATAAATATTTTGTAGAAAAATCTAATAATAAAAATTATTTAACAACAACAAAAAAATGTACATCATGTATTCAAAGTATATCTTATTGTTTCTATTTGAATTTTTTTTTTGTTACTAAATTAACTTTTCTAGTTAAATTTTTTTACATATTATTTGTCATGTATTAAAAATTGACTTTATTATTTTTTGTTGAATTTTTATGTCATCACTTAATAAAATAAAACTAATAATAGGTAATAAAATTAAACATAAAATAATGTGAGATACTAAAATAAAAAATATTGATAATTTAGATAATAAAATTAAAATATATTTTTTATAAATATAAAAAAACATATTTAAACCTATTGTTAGTATTATTATTATGTAATAATATATTCATAATTGATCATATTGTTAAAATATTATATATTATTTATGTGTTATATTAAATATTTCCTTTTGTGTAATGCTTATATTAAGATTATTTATTTTAAAATAATATATAAAATTCAATCATTATTTAAGAAAACAAAGTAACTATTATGGTCATTATATATGGTTTTTAATAACATTTTTAATTATTTTATTTTTTATTGTTGAATGTCATTGTTTTAAATGATGAAATCATGTTATAAAAAATTTATAATTTATCTTTATATTTAAATTTTAAAAAATAAAGATTAAATTATTTGAATTAATTCAATCATTTTATTATTTATCGTTGACAAGAATATGTTCATATTTAGAATAATTGTCTATTACATTAAAAAAACTATAAAGTTAACAAAATATAAAAAAACAAAAATTTACTTTTAACTGTTAATGTTTTTTCAATTAAGAATCTTGTCCATAATTAGCATACAACTCATAATTCTATTTGAATTTATCTAATCATTTTATTGTTTATTGTTGACAAAAATCATATTCACATTCAGAAGATAATATATATTATATAAAAAAATATTATAAAGTTAACAAAATATAAAAAAAAAACATTTTTAACTATTTTTTTCAATTAAGAATCTCCCTCATATTTAGCCTATAAATCTTAACAATACACAAAAATGGTACCAATATTTTCTCGGACAGAAATAATTTATTTTATGTTTTATTTTAAATAATAATTTTGTTACATTAAGAAAATACTAACTATTTTTAATAATATTCTTATTCATTAATATTTAACATAAATATTTCAATAATTGTGCAATTATATATTTTTTATCAAAAAATTACTTTTAATATATTGATATTTTTAGAGAAGTCTATATTGCATCAAAAGAATAATATAAAAATGAAAACATATAAAAT
>JAMLFT010005015.1:0-18355 GCA_026544285.1 Pachyrhizus erosus | reverse complement strand
AAAATAAATTTTACAATACGTATACCAAAAATAAGAATTTAACATTGATAAATTAAGATTCTCAAAAAAATTTAAAAAAATTTCTTTATCAAATACTTCCATAGAAATTTTTTTTAGAATTTTTTTTTAAGAATTTGTTTAGAGTTTTTTCATTTTGATTCTTATTTTTTTTAATTTAATACATAAAGATAAATAATTCATTAAAAATATTAGATTAAAAAAAATAAAAGGATCACGATTAAGAATAATTATACAAAATATTATTTTTAGAATAACTTTATCACTCTCATTTCTCTTTCTATATAAAAAGTCACCAATTAATTAGTTTTCAAATAAATATTAAGAGTTTAATTTAATAAATAAAGATAAATTATTCATTAAAAATACTAGATTAAAAAAAATAAAAGGATCACGATTAAGAATAACTATAAAAAATATTATTTTTAGAATAACTTTATCATTCTCATTTCTCTTTTTATATAAAAAGTCACCAATTAATTAGTTTTCAAATAAATATTAAGAGATTAATTTTAAGTGTAGAGAAATTTATATTATTAATTAATTAAAAAAATAAATTTTAAAATAATTATTACAAAAATTATTTCTATAATGGAATAGACCATCTTGACCTCAATTTACTATAAAACAATTTAAACTGTAAGTTCAACAGCAATATGATGTCTCTTTCATAAAATTCCTTCACAAAAACGTGTTTGTAATGCCTTTCCTGTGATGTTAAGTGGAGGGTAGTTTCAGAATAAACATCACAAAGCAATCAGAGAGGAAATTGTGACAAATGTCTTTTGAACCTCTGTTCATTTGTTAGTAGCAGCTCACACACCACTTTCCACAAGTGTATTTGGAGTCTCTGTAGACCTTATGAATTCAAAATTTAATTGAAGGTGCTAGCATTAGATTGGCCTTCATTCGTAGTTTTGATATTAAAACACCATCATTTAAAGCTTTCAAAACTGGAAAATCATCTTAAATCACAAAATTAAGTGTCACCAAGGCACAAATACGTATAAGATGTGATGGTAGTAAGTCCTCTAGTTCAATGATATCCCATCTATTTTTTGAGTTGTACAATAGAATACTAGGAGTTGAAGATTCACCTTAGTGAAGGATCTTAATGTATCCATCAATAGTCTTCCACTTATTGGGACCCAATCATCTGCCCAAAATTTAATTACATTTCCTTTGCATACAATATCTTTTAGGCTATCTTCGATAAAAGATCAATTCAATTTATCATATGCCCCACGGAATAAAACACCTCTTAAGCAATGATCAAAAATACTTTAGCAAGAATGAGCAAGATTTGCATCATAAATTCGAGTCGGTAGGCAATAATCTTTGTTACTATCTTATAAGACACATTACACGAACTAATAGGTTTAAAAATTTTCATGCTCAATCGTGCGCTTCCAGTTTTGGGATTTAAAGACAAAAGCGTATCATTTTTCTCCACCACCTTTGTAGGATTAGAGAACATCTCCCCCACCAAGTTAAATTGGGGAGCTTCCACCAAATCTCACTAGCTATAATAGAATACTATTTGGGACTCATTAAGCTTAAGAGCTTTGAAAGGACCTATGTTAAGGATAACTCGTCAAGCCTCATTATATGTCACCCCTTTGGCCAATGTTTTTTTCTCCTTAATAGGTAAATGCAAGAATGCACCCGCAGACAAAAAAAATCTTAGTTACTATATTATCAAAATAATTATTTCTAGAAAATTCTAACAAACTCCTCAAGATTTTTAAGATCAAACACCTAAGTATCATCCCTCATTGTAAAGTATCATGAGTATTTTTTTTTATCAAAATAATTCTATAAAAATATTGAGTATTACTTACCTTAAAAATAAGTCACTTTGACCAAAATTTCTAGTATTACATTCTTTTTTTTTTTTTAAGATCCTTTTATACTCGTCTCAAATATACTATTGAGTCTCTTTTAGATAATAAATATTACATATCAATCTTATATATATAAGATGTATCAAATGATAATATATATTTTTAGTTAAAACGAAAATAATAAATATTATCTATTAGATCTCATCATCGTGAATTATAATATTAAATATTATAAAAAATAACATATCAAATGAAAGTTTTTATTATTATAAAAAATGATAATTATAAGTTTAAATTAAAATTATTAAATAATATTTAAATAATTAACATTAAAAATAAATGTAAATAGTTTTATTAAGTAATAATGTAAGTATTAATTTTTTTAATTTTAATCATTCATATATATTTTATTATAAAACCTAAATTTATAGACTTATTTTTAAGATGTCGATGACATGTTAACTTTTAACATACATATATTTTTATTATTTTATTATTTAACTATTAATGTTTTATAATTATAGATTTTTCAATTTCATTTTCCTTTTTAAAATAGTGTTAGGTTATAAATTAATTATTCTTATCTTTCTCATCATGCCAAAAAAAATAAAAAATGTGAACAGATCCACTAGTAATATAAAAGATACAAAAGCGTGTATGTGCATATCAGCATGGCTACCAGCAGTAACCTGCTTTGTTCTGGTGTCTGCACCATCACCATGACTAATCGACAAATAACCTTCACTCTCAACAACCATCTTTATCGTTTCAGCAAATTCATCCAATAAATTATGGAGAACCTCCACTCCTTTGGCCTTTTCAACTTTCAATGCACAAATCCCAGATCACTGCTTGCCACTATTCTTGCACATTTTATTCAAATTTTGAGAACTTGAAACAGAATACAGAAAACCCATAATTCTTATAAATTTCCAAATGAGTATAGAAACTTATAGTCCTTCTATTGTTAGTAAAAAAAATTTAAATTAGATGTCGTTTTATAAAATCAATAAAATATTATTTTTTAAAATATTTTTAGTGAGAGTAGTTATTATTAGATGATAAATAAAAAATAATTTAATAAATTAAAAAGATAAGAAAAACATATTTAAAATTGACATAATATTTTTTAAAAAATATAATATTAATTTTATTTTTTAATATCTATCTAAAAACTTTAAACATAATATAAAAATGATAAGGATAGAGTAATACAGAAGTGCATTCAAATTTAGAGAATTGACCCATCTAATCTCAAAAGAGTTAGTTGAATACAAGTAGACAAGTCTTATTATCATAGATTCGAGACGAAAATGTTTTACTTGTTTGTATACGGATAACGTAAAATGAAGCATTTTGTTGGATGACAATAAAAAGTTAATCTAATAGTTGGTGGATAGCTGCATTCAACTTGGAGAAACCACTATTTTGTTCCTTCAAAATATAATGTGTAATATTAGTTCTTAAAATTAAATAAATTTTATAAAATTTTCAGTTGTTTTATTTAAATCTCTAATTTATTTATTTTTGTTATTTCTATCTCTAAATATATTTTAATATTATCACGTTAATTATATATATATATTAATTTTAGATTAATATGATTGATGAATTACGCTTTTAAAATTTTATTTAAAACATTTTTAATTTCAAAAACTAATATGATGTCTTTACTTTTAAAAACCAAAATAATAGTTTATTATCTGAATTCTAAATATTTTATTAATATCTTTATTTTTTATTTATCATATTATATTACTTATCATATTTATATTTTTTTATTAACTGTCATTTAAATTTAAAGTATCTAGTAATGTTTTTTTTTTATTTTCACGTTGACCCAACTTTATTTTGACTTTATAGAAAAATATTATTAGTTTATTCTTTAAACTTAGAGATCTTTCTTAATTTAAGTTAGACAAATATTTTTCTTTCCTCAAAATATATATATATATACACACCAAAATATTTGGATAAAAAAATTAATAAACTCTTTTATTTTAGTTATTCAAGAATATTATAACAATTTATCATTTAATTTTTTAAAAATAATTTTTCTTTTTTTATTATCTCTAATTAGTTTTAATTTTTCAAATTCTTCCTTCTCTCTCATATTATATTATTCATATTTTCTTTTTTCTCTTATCATTAAACATTTTTTATTAATTTATATTATAAACTAATATTATTGTCTTCATTTTTATAATCTTAGTAAATAATTTTCACTTGTAACTAACAAAGTATATTTCCAATTGTAACGATGTTATATTAGTGGGATTGGTAGACAATGACGAAAGGATGTTAAGTTGTTTTTAACTTAGAATTTATCCTATAAATATATATTATATCTGTTGCATAAATATTTGAATGAAGTAAAGTATTCTGCTTTTATCATAATGAATTAAATATTTATAAAGATTATCAATATAGACAACTATCTTAGTTTATGTTTAATATAAATTGTTAAAAAGAATACAACGTTATTAACTGGGTAATTAAATTATAAAAATAAGTTAGAATTATAATCTTATAATTTCGAAATATTTTAATGTCAAAAGAAGTTATAGTATAACTAGAACAACAAAGAGAAGTTAAAGTTAACACAGATAAATTTTTAACCTAATCACAATGAATTAAATATGTACTAAGATTATTAAATATAGACCATAATATAAATTTATATTTAATATAAATATAAATTGTTAATAAAAAATGTTTAACGATGGGAAATGAGAAAGGAGAAAGAATTTTAATAATTGAATACCGAAAAGAATGTATATGTTGGAACATATTATGTGAACTAGCTAGATAAAATTATAATTAAAAGCAATGCTAAAGTTTTTTTTCTTAAATTAAAATTGACTGCGTAAAAACGAAAGGAAGATGAAGTGGAGGGCCATAGCCATAAGGATAAGAACCATCATAAATCATAAACAAAGCAGCCACTCGTGCGGGTGGGCAACATGGCCAATCATTGCTACAATGCGGCTATAATGAAAGATACACGTGTGAATGACAAGACGTTTACGAATGAAAATTCACCAACCGTTACTTAATTTATTAGTGTAGGCCTAAGTTGCCTTTACAGCACGATCTGATTTGATTAGACTCTGGATTTTGCTATGAAACCTCCACAAAAGCCAAGCAAAAGATTTCCCTTCTTACTCCCTTCCCTTATTTTACCATACTAATACTACCCATAAACAATGCTCCTTCTCTTTCCAACTATCTGTTCCCACTTCCAATTCCTATGCATTTAATATTGAATTTAATGTTTCATAAGAAAATTTCTTACTGAATTCTTATCTTTTAATGCTCATAAGACGTATAGATTCTTACCTCTTTTAATTAAAAAACATGTTTTGGCATTGTGCCAAGTGATGGAAGGCCTAACATAAACATTAAATAGTAACGTGTCAATAAAAACATGACTTTGAGTTATGCCATTGTCCTTTGCTTCTATCAGCTGGGTTACAATTCTTGAACCTCTTACAGTCATGTTCTCGAATCTCGAAGCAAAACTCTTACCTGTAACAACATCAATCAACGTTGTTAGTACTACTCTGTTCTCTGTCTTGGTGATTCAAGACACTTTTTTTTTTTTTTTTTAATTTAATTTTAAGTATCTTAACGATATCAGTTAAAGAAGCAATAATATTTTTTTTATTGAAAATACGTCAAAAGTACATTAAAATTTACGATTAAATATATCAAAATTTCAATTTCTTAATGAATTTATTTACCTATTTTTTTATCAATTGATTAGATAAAGATACCATTCCTTAGAAATTTAACATGCCTTTCCGCCTTTGGATATACTACACCTTATCAAATTTTCTTTTCATACGTTTAGTTCTGTATTAATTTGATGACATCCGTGTCACAATAAAAGTTACAAATAATGATTTCTACATTAATTCCCTTATTTAACATGATTTTGTTTAAAAAAACATACTTATTCAAAGCGGAACCAAACACAGACTTCATCTTTCAACTGTTTGTTTAATGTGATAATCAACTAGTGTTTGAACAATCATGCATATATGCAATGATTAAATCACTTTCTTTTTTTGTATTTTTTAAAAGCAAAATCACTTTCTTGAACCAATTAAAGAAATATTATCTAAACCCAAATTGAGATGTCGAGAAAGAAAATTCTTACAACTTTATATTTTTTTTAGAATATTGCAAAATTATAAGATTTATATTTAAGACAACGTGTCTAACTACCTAGATGTAGTTTTTTTTTTGGGTGTACAAACCTAGATGTATTTTTACAGCTATCTTTTAGTATTGTTTTTAGTTAGAATTATTCTTTTAAAAAATATAATTGGAATTTTATCTAAGTAGTTCACATAATCTGTTGCAACATATATATTCTTATTATCACTTATACTAAATTATTAAAATTCTCTCTCCTTTCTCATTTCTGATCATTAAACATTTTTTTATTAAAAATTTATAAATATAAATTAAGACTATTGTCTATAGTTAATAATTTTAGTAAATATTTAATTGATTATGATTAGATTAAATATTTATTTGCATTAATTCTAAATTCTCTTTGTTGTTCAAGTTATAAATTCGTTTAGCATTATATATATCTCAAAATTAATAAAATTATAAATTTAACTTATTTTTATAATTTAATTACCAAAATTAACAACTTTGTATTCTTTTTAACAATTTATATTAAACATAAAGTAAGATAATTGTTTATAATTTGTAATATTTATAAATATTTAATTCATTATAATAAAAGAATAATATTTTATACAAATATTTATGCAATAGATATAATATTTATAGGATAAATTCTAGGTTAAAAATATTCTCAACCTAACACCCTTTCCTCAATGTTTACCAATCCCATTAATATTACGTAATACTTCTTTAGTTACAAGTAAAAAATATTTACTAGGATTATAAAAAAATACAAACAAAATATTAGTTTATGTTTAATACAAATTAATAATAAAAGATGTTTAACTATGAAAGACGAGATAAGAGAGAAAATATGAATAATTTAATATGAGTGAAGAAAACATTAACACTAATTAGAGATAAAAGAGAAAAAAATTATTATTTTTAAAATTAAATAATACTCTTTTTATTTTAAAATGATATTTTATTTTTCAATGAAATATCAAAGTATCTATTTTAGTATTATCTTATAATAAATATAGTTGTCTTGAAAATTTTAACAATAGATTTATTAAAATTAAAAAATAAAGATATTTTAATAAAATTATCTTAGAATAAATACTATTTTTGAAATATTTTTTTTAATCTGTGTGAAAAAACTTAAAACTGTAATTATTTTAAAAATAATACTATAACATCCCCAAATAACACTAATTAAAACGAAATAACTTGTTATTTTTTAAAAATATTTTGATATAAATTTTTAATACACTCGTACTAAAAAAATTATAAATATATTAATAATTTCGTATATATATATATATATATTAAAAATTCGTTTGCATCAAGTCAAAAAGAAATTTGTATACCAACATAATATGATATAATTAATAAATAATTTTATCTTTTAAATATATTTTTTTTTCTTTCTACCCAATGTACCTCAAGATAGATGTACGCTTATTATAACCCGTTACAAGTGATGCATCAAATAGATGGTGAGAACTGATAATTGCGTAGATATGAATAATCTGATAAACCAAAGTCAATCTAACTTTAGGATCTTAAAAAACATCCAAACTGTGTCTTGACTACACACACTGCATAATTAGGCATAATAGTAGCTATAATGATAGCCCTAGAGACTAGGGACAAAGGAGACATGTTACTACAGTAATTTTTATGATTGTGTTTGATTAGATTTTTCCGCGGGTTAATTTGAATTTGGTTATAAAACAAAATTTTAGATGCAGAATTTGTAGGTGAATGGCATACACCAGATCTTGCGAAGCATGCATTTGTCCCCGTTGGATTAGAGGGTTGGTGCTTGCTTCGTTCCCTGATCAACACACGCAGAGTAGTGGGCAGAAGGGGCCAGCAATCAATACGAGGGAGTGTCAAACGAAGGGAAATATCATCAAAATAATGATAATGGATAGGGCGAAACCACGTGTGGCTGGTTTACCACCAAAGAGAATCTCAAGAAATAAAATAACTACTATACTATATATTTGCTGTGACCATAATAATAAA
Organism: Pachyrhizus erosus; assembly: GCA_026544285.1. Classification (NCBI taxonomy): domain Eukaryota; kingdom Viridiplantae; phylum Streptophyta; class Magnoliopsida; order Fabales; family Fabaceae; genus Pachyrhizus; species Pachyrhizus erosus. The sequence continues at coordinate 10,316 of JAMLFT010005015.1, read as the reverse complement.
ATTGCTGTGACATTTATATTCCTTTTGCTGGGAAAGGACGAACGCGCGTGCCATAACGATACTGTACGGATTTATTAAGCTTGATCTGCTTGTTCTAGTAACTAGAACAACAACCACCATTGTCCATATCACATAAAAAAGGTAGCTGTGCAACCAATCTTATTCGGATTGGACCTTTAATTGGTTACCGTTATATATCAATTAAAAAGCCACCTGTAAAATTTCAATAATTTCATACAGTAATTTCGGATGTGAAAGTTTGCATTATGGGTGATCTTACCTACAATTATTAATATTTTTGTTTTAATTGAACTTTAAAAATTAATTTATAAAATAAAATATATTTTTATTTGTATATATTATTTTAACTATATCATTTATGCTAATTTTTTTTATATATAATAATAGCAATGTAATTTAAACTAATTAAGATTTTGTGTAAAATTATAAAAATCCTTGGTCATTAGATTGACCCTAATGTATCTATATCTCAAGCATAATTTGACCGCATTGCAAGAGGAGGAAAACATTGTTAACATGTGCAAGAGGAGGAGAACATTGTTAACATGTTTGATTTCATATTTTAACTAAGATTTTTTTTTTTAAGATTACAATTATATTTTTTGTATTTTAAATGTGATTCCTCTACTCGAATAATGTGAAATGCAAGAAAGAAACCCATATCTCCCTCACTGTTGGCATCGGGCAAGAGTAATAAATCTGGTCCACACTCTAGAAGTGCACAGCTAGCAATACCAACCAACTACCAGCCTTTTCTTTCAAGTCTTTGACACAAACGAGGTGTAGGTACTGTGGCACAGAGGGGTCAGTGTATTTATTCAATTGAAAGAACTAAGCAAAAACAAACAAATTAACCTTCAAAGTTCAAAGTTCAAAGTTCAAAGAGCAGTGATGTAATATTGTATAGTGGGAATAGAGAAGCTCATATGGATGTGTCAATGGCATTGGCTGAGGGGTGTGGAAGCGGGTCCCATTGCTAAGTTGGTTGCAGTCTCTTCATGATTGAGTTTAGCAAACCAAGGGAGGCTTCAATCATTGCTCACGCGCGGCTCTGGCTCAAAACGTGGCCACACAATGCTCTAAGTAGTCTCAGGCTCATTGTCAGCTATAATCATAGCCCTCATGCATAACCTTTGACCACTACCGGTCACAATAGTGCAACTTTTCCCTTTCAAATTTTATCACAAACCAAACACGTTATAGGTAGTTGATTACCAAGTACTATCGTGTTTAACATTGGAGTTTCTAAAACAAAATTCAATTTGCCCCTTTTTTCTATTATGTGGCCAACCTTGCCTCGACAAAGGAGAACATCTTTAAACATTGCGGAATGAATAAATTACGTGCACGGATTGGGGATTTAAGATTGATTCAAAAGATAACAAAAAGAAAGTGATCATAGATTACCTAAATAGTTAAAGACTTACAACACTTTCTTTTAGCTTTGTTATGCACCTTTCAATTGGGTGTATTCTTTCATATTACTTGGTTGAGACACCATGATATTTGAAGACAAAGTTTCCATCATTGAAAAGAAAAGTGCGCATTATTGTTTTAAATATAGTATTAAACTACAGAAGAATGTTTAATCTGCTCCTCTTTTATTTCCTATAATTATAATTAATGGCACGGGCAGACGCATTGACTACAGTGTGAATTGCTAAACAACTAAGCATTGAAAAAATATATCCTCTATTTTTATTGTTCGTATTATAGTTAAACGTCATGCTATGCTTTTATCTCCTTTTTACCGAATTATGGATTTTTTTTTTTACATAAAACAATCTTATTTAAAGGGAATAATATCAGTATAAGTAATAATACTTTTACTTCCTTATTAATTAGTATTTCATAATTAAATTGGATAAGATTTATATTAGTAATAATATTTTTATCTCCATATTAATCATCATTAACTATTAAGAGGATTAGTTAAAAAATCAATAATTTTTTTTATTAAAAATCATACAGATAGTTGTTAAAATTAATATTAATTACACATTTTATCCACAGAGTTACAAAATTTTACGAATTGTCTTTCCAATTTTTTTTTTTTTTACAAATTTTATCATCTAATTTATAAATTATCGTAAACTTTATATTAACATCAAGTCTTTATTAAATAGTAAATAGTATGATAACGTGACATATTTTTTAACCGTCTTAAACCGTCAACAAATACCTATTTAAATTATTGTAAGTTAATGATCACATCGTTACATCGTTTAAGATTTAACCGAGATCTAATGTCATAAAAAAATTACAACATTTTGTAAATTGGAGAAAAATTTTATGAAAAAATAATTAGGAAAGAAAATTTGTAAAATTTTATAACTTTGAAGATAGAAATTACAATTAAATCCAAAAATTATAATAAAAACATGTTAATAAAGTTTTTACTAAAATATTTTTCTTTTTTTTTATTAATTTCTTAATCTGTATCATTTAACATTTATCTTCTATTTGTCTTTTATTAAATTCCTTTTCATTGTTATTTTTTAATATTAAATTTGAGTACTTATTTTTTAAATTAAGATTTTTAATCTACTTCATCTTAATGTAATGTTTGGTTTATGTCTTAAATATCTTACATTTTATTATTATTTTTTTATCATTGTTCCTTAAATTTAATTAATCTCTCAACTTATATAGTTATTAACGCTTGAAGCTAAAAAAAAAAATTCAAACCTGTATATTTAAATTTTGATATAACAAAATATTTATTTTATATCTTTAGAGGACATTGGTATACAGAATTTTTTTTTATTATCAGGAAATCATATTTCTTAAGAATTGTATTTTTAGAAAATCATGTTTGGTAAAAATGTCATAAATATATGTAGTATATATTTAACATAATCTCAATAATGAGATACATTTGTTTTTTAAAAAAGAACGAGATATATAAATATAAAAAACTTTTCTTCTTCATGAAAATCTTGGATTTTCATTCCTTTTCACGAGAAAGTTTTTTTAAATTAATTAAAAAATAATTATTGAAAAGTTTAATTTTTAAAAATGATTTTTAAAATAAGAATTTGTTAATCAGTGTTTAAGGAATTGGTTAATTTTTTTTAAAAAAATTCTTAAAATTAAATGAAAATACATTTAACAATCATAAAAAAGTACAATTTTACGTATCCTAATAAAATTATTCTACTTTTACTTTTTTAACCAATTTTCTGAAGACACTAATTAAGATTGCCTTTAAATTGTACAAAATCTAAAAATTTAAAATTCTCAACTTACGATTCATGAAAACTTAAAAAAATCTCCATGTCAGATACTCTCTTAATTTATTGTGAGGTTCACTCATTTTTCATAAAAGTTGATATATTTATTAAAATATTATAATTAGTTAAAATTTTATTTTTTATTATTTTTTTCACTTTTTAATTATTATATAAAATAAAGAATAATTTAAAATAATCATTATTTTAATTTTTTAATGTAACATTATTACTATTATTATTTTATTTATACTCTCAATATGTTTTTCAAATAATATTATTATCTTGTATCGTATTTCAGTAAAATTAATTAAGATTAAAATTAATTTAATAAAAAATTTATTATTTTTTATTTATTAAATAAGTTTTTCAGTCTGAATAAAAAAAAATTAAGACGAAAATTATAATTACAGGATGAAGTAATCAACGGAGACAGTAATTATTATTGGTTTATAGGTGAACCGAAGTAGCTAAGATCACTTAGAAATCTTTTTTTATTTTTTATTTTTGGTTAGATCACTTAGAAATTTAGCGGGAAACATTTTGTCTGGTTTTGATAAAACCATGTTTCCTCTTCTAAATGTACCCACAAAGCAAAACAAGTCATTAAATGCATCCTGGTCACTGGCTTTTCACTTTACCTAAAATCTGTGTAGTTGTACTTAAGCCTCTTAATTCAACTTGGCCTGCCTCATTTTAATTGGCTCATATCAACAATAATGGTGCTGTTTCTTTTACAGTTAAAAAATTAATTCTCATATCTTTAATAGAAAATACATTTTATGTAAGAGTGTTAATAATATAATTTTTTTTAGTGTATTTATTTTTATTGGTTAAAATTAATCTAAAGTTTTAAAATTAAAACTAAGATTCATTGAATAAAAATAATGTTTATATAATTTTATATTTTTTTAATAAATTTTAACTAATAACATAAACTGTGTTGTTGACATTTTTCATATTTTTATTTAAAAATATGTGTTTCAAATTAATTTATTCACATGTTTCAATTATATTTAATACTTTATAACCAATTTCATTAAAGTTAATTATACCTAACTTCAAATCAACTAAACAATCTAGAACATTTTTTTAATTGAATTGTATTATTCCATGTTATGGTTGCCCCCACCCTATTATGCTTTGACTAATTTTAATTTAGTGATAATGATGGTAGACTTAGTGGTCTATGGAGGTGATGTGAAATTGAGAAAAAAAATGCGAAGGTAAGAGTTGGAGGAGAAAGTGCATGTGCCAGTTGAAAAGAGGTGGCATGGGTTGGTGACATGAGGAGACAAATTGGGAGAATAAAGGAAGAATCTGTTATTGTTATTTTTTAAAATCATTTTTTTATTTATATAAAATAATTAATAAATTATATTCGTATCTCTTCAAGATAAAATTTATTACACATTATATTTTTTGTCTAAAATCTCTCATAACATACTTGTCACTCTGTTAAAAGGAATTAAAATTATATGTATAAAGACTAAAGGAATTTATTAAAAAAATTAAAAGAGATCATTTTTAAATGTAAGAATTAAAAAGTAAAGTTTGTATAATTATAAAGATTAAATGAATTATTAAAAAAAGGTAAAATAATTTAGTGATTATCTTTTAGAGTTTTTTTATATATATAAAAGAAGTTGATTTTTGCTTATTTATGATCATACGAATTATTTAATTAAAAAATAAATTATTTTTGTGAGAAACTGTTTAAAATAGCTTATGATTTTAATGAGATTTTATATTTCTTTTACATTTTGATTATTTTTAAAATTGAAACAAATTTATGAACAACTTTTAAATATGAATGTGATTATTTTATAAAAAATGATTTTTTTATAAAAAAAAATATAACAATCAAATCCTTAGTGATTTAAATTAAAATAATTTATAAGCTTTTAGTCTATTTTTGGTAACATTCAAATAAAAGTACGAGAAACTCAAAAAAGTTCAATTGTTTGGTAGCACAAAAATGTACGAATGTAGAAATAAAAAGCTCTGGGTGTCACACTTTTTTATTTTTTTACAAAACATCTTAGAAATCTAACTCAATCACTAATTTAGTTTCTCAAACTTACAAATTAATTTTCTAGGCTCCAAAATGCATCGGCCATTAACTCAATTGTTAATATGTAGTGTTTGTGGAAAGTGTTAAATGACATTGCTTCTTATGTTATAGTTAATTTAGTGGTGTGAACTTCTTCCTTCTCCCATTTGATACGAAGGAGTTCCGATTGTAAATGTGGTTGAAAAGTAGATATCTTCAAAAAGTATTATATAGTTCAAATTAGGATGGAATAAATTTGTTAAAATTAAAAATTGTGGATAAACATCATATCTTTTAAAAATTTATGATTTTGATGATCACAAAAATATTATAATTTAATATAATTAACAATTTGTTAAGTATTGATGATAGAGATACATCCAAATAAATGACAAATATGGTATTTCTAAACTTAGACACATAATAATGAACAAAAAATGATAAATGTCGAATGCGCTAAATCATTGGATACATCCCGTAGCTTTTGTAAAATCAAACGTCCAAAGGTTTTTCAAAGTGATATGTCTAAAGACATGTTTTAATGGATATGTCCAACGAACTTTATACATCCAATATTTCTTCTTTCTCTAGACAAATGAAATATCAAACTCTTTTTATACTTACATGTCTATCAATGTTTGATCTTTTATAGTTTTTCTCTTGCACGTTTTCATATGTATAGGATGTCAATAATTACAACTCACATTAAATATATCCTTTAGTTTTGTTATTGTAACATTTGAATTTTGAACATATATTTAATAAAAAAATATATAAGAAAAAAAAGGTGTACTACAACTCAAAAAGCAAAAATGAGAAAAGACAAGGACAATTATGTTCACTTTCCTCTAACACAAGCTAGTTGAACATCTATAATATAAAGACGTAAATAAGAGTTCATGCATTCAATGCACAATTATAATGAAAAGAAGAAGAAAGAATGTTGTCTCACAACGACACTTCATACTTCAAATCTATAAATATCAACATATATGGAGTCTAAAAAAACTCTAGAATCTTGAACTGACTGAATAAACTATATTCTTTCTTCAACTCTAGTTCGTCCAAATATTTGTAATATCTCTTCTTGAGATTATGCACTAAATTCACTCATCGTATTAACTTTGCTAAGTTGTTTGTATTTTTGTGCTTAAAATTATATATGCTTATTGTGTGAGTATAATCTTTGTTTGTAAATACATTGAGAAAAAAAATGAAATAGTGATAAAAAGAATACTTAAGTACTTAATCAAGTGATTAAATTAAGTTTATAATAAAAATTGACAACAAATAATACATGGATTGAGTGAGCTAGAAGTGACCTAGAAAATACTTGAGTTTTAGCTAGAATTAGCAAATTCAATACTTGTTATAACCTTATTTTGGTTAGTAGAATCCCTCTAAGGTTGAAGGAGATATGAACATAACTCAAGAGTTAGAGCAAATCAGTATAAAAATAAGTTTTCTTTATGTTTCTCTTTCTTTACACATTTAGACATCCAAAAGCTTGCGAAATTTTTTTTTTTAACATTATACATCCTTTTTGAAAAGATTGCAAAAAAGTTTTCCAAAATCATGCATATTATTCAACTCCCTTCTAGTGTTTTTCTAATCCTTCAAAATTATGCTACTTCTCTTAATGTTTTTTGAGATTGCACACAATTTTATATATATATATATATATATATATATATACTATAACCTCTTTTATTGAAGTAAGCAACATAATATTTTTTAAACAATTAAGAAGATGAATTTCGTATATAAGATATATCAATGAATTATTTTTCAAACAATTAAGGAGGTTACTATAAAGATAATAAAAAAATGAGGGAAAATTTAACGAAATCTCAAGACATATTAGTGTAATTTATTCATTTGCATTTGTTTCAATAATGTAGCATAAGTTGTGTATACCTAGAAATATTAGCTATTTTCCTTTTATAAGATATTTATTTTTTTGTTCTTATCTTTAGAAGATGAGGCAATTGTTATTAGTGAGTACTTAAATACCATAGAATAATGAAAATTTATGTCATGTAGCATTGAAGGTCTCCTAAGAAAAAAGGGATTGTTGGAAGATTATTAAGCCTATATGTAAAGCTAGGCCAAACCCCTAATTTATTTAGTTTGAAAAACATGATTGATATATTTATATATAATGTATAGGTTCGAGTAGGATACTATAATGTTCATCTTTATACTTGTATTTGAAAAACAAATATTTTTATCTAATTCCATATTCGTATAAGTAACAACTTAAACATTTATCCTCCGCACTTGTTGGCTACATATATATCAACATATGCACTTGCTAGATGTATTTTGCTCAAGTATAAAACAGTAACAATTTCAACACACATGTCTGACAATGGTGAGGACATGTGTGAAGATAAGATTTGTGACACTACAACACTCTTATATGGAGATACTATAGTGTTGATCAAGGACAAGGACAAAAGGATTGATCAAGTTTATCTGCTATTGAAGCAAAGAATAGGAAGTTGGTTGTGATTTTTTTGGTAAATTTGGGTATCCCTCAATTGAGAGCTAAGTGTTAATCTGTTGAGGCACTCAAATTTATTTAAGGGATTAACCTCTCTCAACATATAATTTTCTATATTCCTGAACCAAAAATCAAACCCTAACCATATACTTAAGGAACAAGATTATCTACCAACTATGTCACATCAAGTTGGTAAGGTGGTTGTGATTAGAAATAAGACTAGTGGGTAGGCGACACAATGACTTTAAAGGAAAAGTTATTTTACAAAAGAGTAAGAGGCTTTGAGTTCAAGGCTATAATTTAATAATTAAATTAATAATTAATTATATAATTATATATGAGATGTAAACAAAAGATTTAATTTTAGTATGAAAATATTTTATAATTTCTCAAAATAAAAACTCACATCATCATATGTGTTTTATTATCTTAATAGTTGAATTTTTTTTATCTTTCAATTACTCCCTTCAATAATAAAATAATTAAATAAGATTAAAAATTATTTAATTTAGTTAGTAACATTAAATTTATATTAAATTATGTTTCTTCCAAAATTATCCTAATACTAATGAGACATACTTTTATTCTTTTTTCAAATATTATTATTAATTTTAATTCCTTTAATATTTGTCATCATTCATATATTTATTGCTTTAATTTTTATAAGCTATGTGTGTATATAGTCAAACTAAAGATCCTAAAATGCTCTTTGTACAAAAAAAAAAATTAGACTTTCAAAGAACATAACACATTAATGTATTCCATCTACCATTTATTATTTTTTAAAATGCCTCAAACTTAGGAAAATGACTCATAATTAAGATTATTTTGGTGAAAAAATAATTAATGTAGCATACATTATCAAATGAGTATTATATAAAGGACCAAATACAACTTTTGTCTTGGATCTTATGAAAAAGGATAGAGGAAATGTGATACAAATTGACTTAAGGATCATCTTAAAAATAAGTAGAAAAGATAGAAACAACAATTTGATTTTAACTGTGACTTGTCAGTAAAACCCAAAGTTTTTAAAGAAGCGTGACTCTATCCTTAACCTATCAAATTTTTTTAACCCAATAAGAAAACGAAGTTCTAAAAAAAAATACCTAATTCATTCAAGTCTAACTTCTTGTCCTCTTTTAGACAAATTTCTATTTATAGGAAATTTAAAAAATAAAAAATAAATCTTAAAGAAATTTGAACTAAAGATAAGATAACAGAAAAAAAATCCTAAACAAATTCTTATCTTACTTAAAACTAAAAATAAAATAAGTTAAAATTTTATTCTCATTCAAACTAAAGATAAGATAAAATTATGATCCAATTAAAGAAAATAAATTTAAAATAAGATAAAAAAATATATTCTAATAATAATTGTTAAATGTCTTCAATATCTTCAACTTCATCAACATTTATTAGCCTTCATAAGTAGGTTTTACAAAGCTTGTTTCATCGTCTTGGTTTGGACCTAGTGATGAGACTTTAAATTTCATACAAAGTATCTTCTTTGTGTTGGCTTGTTGGACCTTTTTCATCGTTCCTTCACTCTTCAAAACGATTCATCATCGAATCAAGTTCATCACTTATAGGATTGTCATTTATCCGCTTCAACACTTGAAATAGTCCATTTCCTTTTGGTTACAACTTGAATTTTCTTTCAATAGAAAATTTTTCTTTCTTCAAATAAACTAAAACTCAATCTCCAAGTTCAAAAATTACTTTGGCATAACCTTTATTTGCTTGTTTTGTTTCTCAATGTTGGCTGGAACCTTGACATGCAACTCCCTAATAAAATTTGTCTTATGCTTTCTATCTAAATTACTATACTCATTAGTTGACAATGATAAGATATCTAGAGGAGTTAAAGAATTAAAACCATACACAACATCAAAAGAAGAATAAGAAGTAGTAGAATGAACATATCTATTGTAAGTAAACTCAACATGTGACAAACATTTAAATTATTTTTAATGATAACACACAACTAAGAAGTAAATGTTTTATTTACAACTTTAGTTTATTCTACAACAAAAAACAAGAATTTTGTAGTTTATTCTACAAAATTTACCAAAAAAACATATATAAATATTTTCAACCAAACAAATTTTAATTACTTTTAATTAAGAATCATAATTCTCGAAATTCATAATTTTTAGACATGAAAATTTTTTTCTCCTGCCTATCACATCGTAAAAGTACATCTAAAGTACCATCTCTATTCTAAAATGATTAATATTTTAATATTAAAAAATTATATTGACTATTGTTTATAATTTTTAATTAGATATTAAAAATTTTATTCCAAATTTATTCCTACTAATTTAGATCAATCTAATTATTGTTAGTATTTTTCAACTACTTCTACTAATCACTTAATAGTTACAAATAATGTATTTATGTAGAGTAAAAATATTTTAATAAAATTATTTTAACAAAAAATTATATTATTATTATTATTATTATCAATTTATATAAAAAAAATTAAATATATTTCATTTTAGAG
>JAMLFT010005014.1:0-18355 GCA_026544285.1 Pachyrhizus erosus | reverse complement strand
GGGGGGGCGGCGGGGGGGGGGGGGGGGGGGTGGGCGGGGGGGGGGGGGGGGGGGAGGTGGGGGTGGGGGGGGGGGGGGGGGGGGGGAGGCGGGGGGGGGGGGGGGGGGGGGGGGGGGGGGGGGGGGGGGGGACCAAGCCAAGGATAAGAATAAGTCATTCAAGAGATCTCAACCAAAAATTTAATTAGGAAGGAAGGCACGGTCAGATGCATTGCTGTCAAGAAATCTATGAATATTCCATGAACTTTATGCAAACTGAGTGCCAAAATTTCTGAAATGAATATAGCCAAGAACAGAAAATCTAAATACTACTTATTCCATAAAATGGATCAAATGTTTTAGCCAGTTTTATCAAATACATAAAACATGCTTCTAGGAAAATGTTTTGTAACTATAAGAGGTGCAGGTGAAGAAATTGAATCATGTCTTCACTGAATTTTAATTAAGAAGCATACTTAGTGGCAAAGTAGAGTTTGATTCTTTTGTAAAATGTGAATGACATTCTAGCAAGACAGAAATTACCTTGTATGGTACCCTTCGCTACTTCAGTTTCCTCAATTAGTCAGGCTGATCAGACGGAATATGTATTATAGCATTCATTGAAAGAAACTCAAATCAGTGTAACTGTAACCGTGTGAATGAGGTAACAACTCTTCTACTTCAATCCTTGAACTGGAGCAACTAGAGCATTTTTTTATTCGGTTATGGGTAATGGATTCAACTTCTGCCAGAAACATGCTATAAACTGGTCTATGATCTGAGAATCTTGACTCCCCACGAACATAAGATAATTGATGGAGACCTCTTCCATACCACAAGATACGATCACACCTGCATGAAAGAAATTTTGGATTAGATTCACATAAACAATGACATAGTATTAGTTTCAAAATAATGCAGGACATTTTTTTTATAATAGCGTTATTAATTTATCTCCTCTCCTAACCATTTAGGTTTGCTACTATATGTATTCATTGATACAGATGATTATTAGCATAAAAGAAGAATACCATGCTGGAGTTCTTCTCTTTTGTTTTGATTGTCTTTCATCGCCTGCATATCTGTCTGAATTGTTTGAATACTTGTATGTGGGAGGGAAATATATTCTCCCCTCATTCCATCCTTCAAAGACTCGACCTTGTCTCCGCTCTATATGTAGCTGAAAGAAGAAGCTATCAACTGGTCAGGCTGATATTTATATACAATGCAAGAAAAGGAACTGTGATCTAACATGTAGAAAGGGGATAAAGTATCATGCCTGGTCATTCTCTAACAGAACCTTCCAATTATGCATCTCAACAAGAGCTTTTGCTGCACGGTAAGAAAGGGCTATCCGATAATTTAAATCCCCCAGCCAAATTATTCGACTACACCAATTAAACCACAAGTTTAGGTCTTGACCAGCGTAAGAGTTAAGACTTAGGACTGCATTTTGTTTAGTGTCACAATCTCCAAGCGTCAGATGGATAGCAAAGATTCGAGGAAAAGGGATGAAGGGCTTACTCATGTTCCAAAATTGTCTGAGGAGAACTCTCATCACCCATGCCTTGAACCCGAGGAAACCTTGTCTTTCTGAGAATCTCCATTACATCTGAATTTCTCCTTAGCTCATCACCTTCCTTTTGTCCAGAAGTCAAATGACTACAGATGAAGCAAAAGCTTGTTTGGTGCAAAGACATGCTAATTGATATTGAACCCTGAAAAAACTAAAGAGAATGAGAATGCTGTCTCCAGGTTCGCAATAAACTCTTCTCATAAAGAAAATATATCAAATTCAAACTTACCTTGTTTCCAAGATATCCCATTAATCCTCTGCCAACACAAGACACTTTCATGTTGTGAACATCATCTCTTATATCACTTTTTACCCAAATTGTTAGAAATATCCCAACCATTTGCTTACTAGCAACCAGACAGTATCTTGACTGCCCTGTCTGTCTATCTCTATCCTCCATAGAGAAACAACCTCTATATGTCATTGGTGAATAATGTGTTACAACTGGGGACTCACCATGGCCGTTTTCATCGTCTGAGGAAGCCCATCTATAACTGGGGTCATAGTCACTTGTCCTGTGACCAAACATCATTCTATCACAGACGCTGAGACGGCGATCAAGGCATGCTTGGGGTAGTGACATGTCATTGTCCATTCTCATACTATGACTCAAGGATTGGAATGACCGGCGATGGAAGAAAGAGGTCGCCTTCTGCCTCATCGATCCCTCAAAATCAGCATCTAACTCCACAATAGGGTCGGGAAGTGGTGAAGTAGTGTGGCATTCGCCACTTGTTCCAGGAAGACTGTTCAGGGTCTTCCTAATAAGAGCTAGCCACTTTCTGGCAGGGCCATTGTCTTCTGTTCCCAAAACATTCCCAGCATTGAGAGGCACAATTTCTTGAAACCTGAGCGCAAGAAAAGGCAAACTAGTTCAGACTTGAACTGTACACGGTTAAAGGAGAGGATACATTATACAATCAGAAATTTACCCAAGAACATAGATATCAGCAGGTGGAGAAGAGTGAAGCCAATCTTCCAGACTCAAATAACTTGGAGGAGATTTTCCAGCTACATTCCAAGTGGCAGCAAAGATTCTGTGTGCAGGAAATAGGAATAACTCAATAGGATAACAATTATTTTGACTCTGACTACAATAATATGGACAGGTAACACCAATAATTAAGCACAACAATGTACAGTAACATGAAGCATACCTATAGTTATACACATCTTTAACCGGAGCTGCATCAAGGTCAATCTTACCTCGCCGCATTCTATCTGAGTGCCTCCTCTTTGTTCTCTCTGCATTAAGATAAAACTTAACACTCCGAGAGACATAGTAGGAGACAAGATAAAGGGGGAGAAAAGCAAAAACAAAAGATTTCTGAAATTGTAGGTGGGGTTTAGGAATGGTATGGGTACTGCTGAACCTGTTTTGCTTATCTTGATAGGGTATTCCTCCCTCTGTGAACAGTTTCTCCTCCTCCACTCTTCATTGACACCTGAAAAAGAAAAACCATAAAGTTAACAAAGTCACTCTTTCCACTGTTAATTTTATCAAACCACAATGAATCAAACACACAAACCAGGATAAAAAATGGCAACAAAAGGATGAATTCAGGGAAAGAGGAAAACAACAAGCTGCATAGTGCAGATCTTGGATTGAGAGTTGCAGACTCATTCAAACAAAAACAAAAACTGTTACACAAAGACAGACCAAGTAGTTCCAGAAGAAGAAGAATGGAAGTTTGTTTATTATTCAGAAAAAAAAAAGACAGAAAATTATGAGGCAAGAGAAGTCTCATTCAAACAAACCCAATCGTCATCTTTAAATACATTAAAATCATGTGAAAATTGATCACCCACCTGCGTAGAGGACATCATCTGCCTGAAAGTCCTCGTTTTTGCTTTTAATATTGAACCACTTCTTTACCAACGTTTTGGGCCATGAAAGCTTCAGAGAGAACAACAGAGAGAATAAACAATGGCAGAAGCAGAACACAAATGCAAAGGAATCTGAAGTAGAGCAAGGTGGCATCATTTTTCAAACCTTGCTTTTCTTCGAGTTCTCATCTCTCATTGTTGGGACAACTTCATAAAGCCTTCTGAGTTAACAACAGAAAACAATCCAATAATAAGCTTTCCTTGTTGAAGAGGAGCTCAAGTATAATAATTAGACAAGATGAAGAGGCTCAGGACCTTAAGAACATGGGTTTAAGTTTAATTTTCGTTTCTGTTTAAAAGGGTGGAAAAAGACATAATGGGTTGGGTGATCAAAGCACTCACTCTGTAACTGGGAGAGGAACACAACAAGGTGGGGGGCACTACTCTGTTTCTTAGGTAACGTTGAGAGAACAATTGAGGGAACAGAGGAAATCCCAGTTTGTCACCATTTTAGGCAATGTTGTACAAATCAAAACACTCACTCACATGGTGGTGTTTGGAGAGGATGAAAATCCAAGGAAAGAAAGAAGCGCAGAAGGGACAAGCCCCTGATACGTTGTAAGAACTATAAGAGATTATGAGTTACAAGAAAAAGAAGGCAATGTGCTAGTCTGAAAGAAAGAGGTAGAGAGAGATAAAGAGAAAGAGAGAGATTCTCTCTTGCAAAACCAAACCTCGTTATGGGTACAGAGCAAAGTATCGAATTTGAAGGGGAATAAAGTGAGGCAAGCTTGCTCTCTCTCGAGGCCTTTTACCCCAAATCCAAGACCAACCCAAGCTTAGGAACTTGGAGACAGTAGAGAGAAGCAATGGTTATATTGGTCACACACACACTTTCTCTATCTAAAATAAACTAAAAATGTGCATTTTCACTCTGCTAATTTAAAGTCCTACGCAGGGTGAATAAAGAGTTAGGTTTGATCACATTATGCCAAGCACAAGCAGTGGTACTAGCAATAGTATCACATCAGTTCTTACATTTGGTCTTCCAGCAGATAAAAGCGGTTAAAGGGAGAAAAGTTAAAGAGGGGATATGTTGAGGGTTGCTTTGTCTTCTGTTTAATTTCTATTGTTTTGTTTATTGGTTGTTGGAATCATTAGCATTGCACAAATATTCCTTTTGACTGTGACTGTGTGTATGCATACTCGCATATTATATACTTAGTCATTGTCGAACTTGAAAGTTGAAACGATCCTTTTGGATTTAATTTCCCTATTTTGACAAATATATATACACTTTTACATGCATATGAAATCTTAACTTTGTTTATAATTTTAAGTGTAAAAAAGCCTACTAGAAGTGTGATTCAGCTGGTCACCCAATATGAAAAAAGTGGCTTACTCTGCCACTTTGGGTAAAATATTATATAATGCCAATGATATTCTATTTGATATATCTTTTTATTATTAAATAAATTTTATGTGAATTTTATTTGTTTAAACTTATATGTATTATTATTTAATAAAAATTATCTAATAATAAAAGATATATTAAATAAAATACTACTATCGTTTCTCTCTACCCAATTAATTTGCAAGGTTGGAATCTTGGAGGGAATGTTTGGTGATTGAAAGAAAACAGAAGTACTTCTGATTACAAGGCTGCAATTTACAAATTGGTCTTTGATATTATACAACAAACAAATCAATGCCTTTGATAAATTTATTACAACGTCTTTGATAAATCAAGAGCTCACTCTCAATTTAGAATATGTGCCAACCTGTCACTTAATTTGGGATTTGAACACTTCCAAAGCAGGCCGGATTATATAGTTCAAAGCAAATGCCTGCAAGCCGTTACATTTGATTATGTCAAAAATGTAGAATATTTTAACTCTCTTGTTTTCTGCATTTCACGCACAATTAGAGAGGTTCTTTGAGATCATTTTGTATCACTTAATTGTAGCTCATTAATTCGCAGCATAAGTATAAATGCGAGAGATTCAGTTAACTTGAGTTGAAATAAGTAGTAAAAAATTTAGAGTTAATTTTCATTCTTTTTATAAATGTGGATTTAATTTTTTTATGTCACTAAATTTTATTTGGTGAATAACTCTTTTAAAGGAGGTTTTATGGTGTCTAGGTTGAGTAATTATAAATTATAAACAGTGTGTAGTTTTAGCATTTTTAGTAATCCTTTAAGACAATGCATACTTTTTACATATATTTATTTATATTTCTACCGCTTACATCACTTAAGACAAACAATATTAATATAAGAAAAGAGATTCAACAAATAAATTAGACATTAACATATACACAATCTAGTTGAAGAGTATGTTTAGACACACATCCAATACACACATAATCACGTCAATTTTCCTTGAATACACAAAAGCAATATGTTGTTGCTTTTGAGCAACACACATAAAATTGAAAATTGACGCGAAACCAAACACCCGCACAATAGTTTACATATATCTTAGGTTTGATCTAATTCTTTTTTAGTAGAACTATTCGAAATGAAGTTACATTTAACTCAATTCCAATTACTAGTAAATGGAGAAAATTGTCAAGCTTTTTAATATTTAATTTGATAATTTTTTAAATGGTATTAGGCATGGGGTCCGTGCTTATAAGTTTGAGAACAAGTTTCATTTGAATAAATATATAATAAAATTACTTAGAAGTACAGGTAAACAAAGAAAACAACTCTCTAAATTGCTTATAAGTACAATTGCAAAATAAAATTAATTATAATAAAATAAATACTTTTAAAGTATTATAATCCATTGCAAATGTATAAGCTGCAAACACACTAATTAAGAAAAACACAAATAAAAACGACTGAATAAATATTTTTTAAAACAATTAAAAAATATTTAATAAAACATATTAAATACCCTTTAAACACTTATTAACAGTATCTTACATAAATTTGTCCCCTCAAACTACGTCGAGGCAAAAGTGTCAAAACGTTACTTGCCTCTCGACGTATGCTTACGGTGTTCAGGGTACATAGATCACGACCAAACAAATGTGTGAGGGCAAAATGAAGTTTTAAACAAAATAAATAAATAAATCCAAGCATGCCTCTACAAAAAGAAATTTTTACCAAAACATGGGGTCTTGTATCAAGTACTTTTCATTTGCACATAGATTACGTTGATGTAGTGATGTATTATAAGTTTGCTTTGGGTGACGCGTCATTCAATGAACTAGTAGTTCACATTTCGCATAAATATAGGATCTTATTAGACCACTAGGGGTGTTCTTAAACGTATTTATCTCTTTCTTAGCCCACGCAATGTCATCGGGTATTGTGAAATGAAGCCATCTATAAAATCATACTTTAATGAAATAAGCACTTAAGTGCAATCTTAATGGTCTAATCTTAGTAACATGACACAGTGGGAGATCGTGTCTGCAATTCCTCTTGGCTTAAGATTCTCATTTTTCAATAATCTTTGCTTTTAGCAATCAATTATGTTCAAATTGTTGTGGTAACTTATCGAAATTGGTATTCAAATGGGTGGTCAAATATTTATCTATCGGTTTTGCATTATCTATTTAAAAGTTTATCAAATCAAACAAAAATTATCTGTGCCAATTGTATAAATTAAACTAATTCGTTGTTAATATGTATTAAAATAACGATGTGTCAATTATTAATTAATCCAGGTTTTACAATTTACATACATAATATGATTTTCACAAAAAACGTGCCATATATATAGGTATCTACTGAAAAAATGTCATTATAATAATGCTTGATAATTAATCTAATATTTCAAAAACGAAAAAATATTAAACTACTGAGTTGACGGCAAAATTTTCAAAGAATTCCACGTCAATCTTCTACAATTTTGTTGTATAAGCCCAAATCTTAAACCCCAACTATTCATAGATCAACAAGACTTATCCATTGAATTGTCGCAAAACGAATAATTAATTTTTGTCATATTATTATCATGTTTTCATATTCTTAACCAAACGATTCCTAAAATGAAAGATTGCTGTTGCCTTAAGAGTTGATAAATATTGTAAAAGAGAATTGAAATCTGCCATCCAACAAGGAAACTATACTTAGATTCAACCATGAGATTTGTGTTATTCTTGATGAGGAGTTTTTCCTTCTCCTTTCTAATTAATTTGCTTAATTAGATTCTTGATGGACTTTATGAGAGATAACATTTTCACCACAACAATCTAGACAGGGATAGACGTAATAAACATAAAAAGGAACAAAAATAATTAAACTTTAATATATATAATTATATTAATTGATAACTTTTTTATATATTTTACAATTATATATATATAAAATCAAATAACACTAATATAATTTATATTAATTATTACGACATTTAATATCTCGTATTACCATCCTGGGACCAACAATATTATTCCCCAAAGACTCCAACTTCTCCCATAACTATAATCTTCTATTTGGAATTGGCGAAGCATATATTACCGAGCAAAACCATTCAACATTCCTTTTATGAATCGAAAAAATGATACATTGGAAAAAGGAATCCACCAAATTATAAGAGACATCCAAATCCATATTCCTCTGGACTGACCCATAGCTTCCCATAAGAGAACAGGTTTGTAACCAATAGCCTTCCACTTCTTCTCAGTTTTCACAAAAGGAGAGTGTGTTTCATATAGCAGCAAAATACTAGGCTTATACCTCTTTACCAAATCATTAACATGACGCCAAGTGCAACTATTAGTTACACCTCTAATATTCCGAGATACCAAAGAAATATATCACTAAAGATAAAGACAGTCAAAAGCTAAGTCTCTGGCACATTACAATTCTGTTGGGCATGTACAACATCCATTGCAGCATTATGAACAACGTCTTCATCCTCATATAAGAATTCATATCGCGCACCTGACACGTGCTTCAAATTAACAATAGACTTACCTTCATTCCCTGTAGTATGTAGTACACAGTTTGCTGGAGTATTTTTATTAGGTGGGTCCCCTTTGGAATGACCTCTTTTGACCAACGTGGTTTTGTTGGCATTCTCTAACACTTGAGGACAGAAATGTCCATATCATTCCTATGACATTTTGTTATGTTTCAAACAATTTGAAGCCACATCTCCCTTATTATAAAAGTTTGATGGGCCCTGCACCACTAATAACATTCGTCAACTTGAAATCAGATCCTTGATCCTTAGGAGCCACGTTAGAAGCCTTGGTCGAAGATTTTTTAGGTTTTACAACAAATTATTGCGGCTGAGAATTTGATGCATCCTTGAATTTTAATGCACCATTATTCCTCCAAGACTTGCGTTTCATCACCATCCATTCCCCGTGAACTGACACAGAATCATTTGTAACTTCCAAATTAATTACGGATTGATTAGCAATAATGTCATTAGGACCCACAGCAATACTCGTTGATGATTGCTTCCCTTCCAATTGCCCACCATCATGAGAAGTATCCTCCGCCACATGAACTCCCCACTCTGCTGCATGCAATTCATCATTTTTATTTTTGACTGGTGCATTTAAAAGATTTTGCACCTTACTTTCACATGTAAGATGGCCATAACAGCCACAGGAAACACAAATTCTATCAAGACCCTCATTCTCCACCCTATATTAGTGACCTTGAAGCCATACACTTCCCATAACAGGCTTGTTTTAATCAACTTCCACGCAAACTCTAGCATACCTTCCACGTCTAACATGCAACGTGTTTGAATAAACTTTAACTGGTCTTCCCATAGCAGATGCTAGAGCCATCAAAATGCTCTCATTAGAAAACACCAAATTCAATCTTGGAAAACAAATCTATACCATGACTCTACCAATGGTAGCTTCCGGTGCAACAAACTCTGGTGACAATGTTTGAACAACCAAATAGTGGTAAAAAATTAACCACAAACCCTCTCCCATGACCTTGGACCTCTCCTATTTCATATCAATCTTAATCAAGGAAAAACCATTGTCCATCTCTATCATATCAAACCCTGCTTTTAATTTCCACGTCCTAGACAATCGCTCTCTCATCACATTGAAGCCAATTCTTCCCCCCAGCTGCTTCACATAATAAAGACGGTAAAGAAATTATCACTTTTAAGAGTAAATATTTAAATTTAATATAACCTTTTAAATTACAAAACTACATAATTTTATATAAAATAAATAAATTCTATATATGAAAATAAAATAAAATAAAATTTTGGAACCCACCATCATTTCTTTAAACTGTTTGTAAAAATATGTGTAAATATTACTACGAAGTTGTTAAAATACACTATACATTTTAAATAATTTTGTTAATTTGATTAAAATTTAATCATTTTATATTATCAATATAATTTTTTTATATAATAAATTAATTAAAAATTGTGATATAATTTTTAAAATTATTAATATAAATGTCAATAAACTTATTCTACATGTTAATTTGTTTTACACTCTTAAAGTATTGCTTAATGTTTCATATTTAAAGTATACCAATCATTTATGTTTATCTTTTTAAATAATTAAAACTATTTAATGAAGGATAGTTATACTTGTATTTTTCGTACCTTTAATTTGAACTTTGTGAGGTAGTAATTTGTAAATTTTTTAATTGATTAAGTCTTTTTATTTTTAAAATGAATTAAATTTAGTATCTTTTCAAATTCTTATTTAAATATTTGGAAGTTAGTAATAATTTTGGGATATGAAGTAATTTTAAAATTTTAGAAGTTAAATTTAATAGAAATTTAATAAAAATTTTCTTAATGTGAGATTAAAATTTGAAGAAGAAAAATTTTTAAATTATTTTTATATCAGATTAAATTTTAATATTTTAGTTGGAAGATTTAGAAAAAAATATTTAAAATAACTTAATCAATTGAATTCTTTAAGATTTTGAGTAAGAAAATGATTTTGAATTTTTTCTAGAAAAAAAAAGTACATGGAAAGATCAATTAAACTAATTTTTTTAATGTTCTTGCAAATTTACTTAATTTTAAATTAAAAAATAATTAATGAAAAAACTTTAAAAAAACCAAAATTACATAATGTAAAGTAAAAGAATAACAAAAATTAATTAAACCTATAATATGTTTAATTTTCTATAAGTCATTATAACTAATGTTAACAGATTACATTTTTAATTAAATCAATAGTGATAGCTCTACAAATAAATGTTACAACCAAGTTAACCCATAAGTATTTTTTAAGACAGCATTTGGACTGTCCTCAAACTGCATGTATTGCCATGTGGTTCTCACAGGAGCTATTAAGTTATAGTATATTAAAATAAAAGTAAGGTAAAATGAATTAACACGAAATCATTTATTTTCATAATATATTCCTTTGTCTAGACATTCCTTCTGAGGCATAACATTCTCATAAGTGCAACCATTACATTTTTTTTTTAAAAAAAAGTTTAATTATTTCAAATCATCAACGCGTGCCATTGGTAGCAATGTGAGACAATAATTATCAACATCATCCATTTGTAGCTATAAAATGCATGTTAGAACTCAACACAAAAATTCATAAAAATTGTCATTAGCTTGTAAGAAACTCGATCAGTGACCTTTTCGGGTGTTTCCAGCCAATTTTATTTGGAGTTAGACAAGAAAATGTTAAACAGGTTAACGAGGCAGTCAAAGGTTGCATTGCATCTTTAATTGTACTTTGGCCAAAGTATCTTCTTCTCTAGGGTGTAATATGGGGTTTCTTTCTGTTTCTTTTGCTTTTTCAGATTTGAAACATCCCTTATTAAGCCATCATTTCCTTTTCTCCCACACTGTCTTCCTAACCGTTTGATTTGAAGGTATCCACTGGGCAATTTGTTTATTGTTTTTTAGTTTGTCTTTTTTTTTTTCTCCTATTTGGTCGAAATCTTTTAAATGGGTATTTTTATCCCCTTGTCATTTTCTTCATAATCTGGCAAAAGACAGGTACGCCTCTGAGCTCGCCGTACATGTGTACTTACTGATGTAGACATCCAGGCTTTAAATGTCCAAACAACACTTATCTATATACGTAGTTCTCTACACTTCAAAATACGAATACAAATATTAGTTACTCGTAAGACTTGGATACAATAATTAAATGCATTTATTTTTTTTTAAAGCAAAGAAGAAAGTGCAATATAAATTTTACAAGTCATCACCCCTCATACTTTTTTCTTTTATTGGACAACAGGCTCAGTCATGGAGGGCATCCCTTGAACGACCACAAAACAATTCTCTTGTGTCTCAAGCCTCGTCGATATATGTTAATAATGGAAAGAGGACAACAAATGTTCAGTTATAATCATATCATAGGACACTATATTTTAGCACACATAGGATCCCCACTCATCGGTTGTCCACTTGGGAATGTAATACATGCATGCCGTGGAACACAAACCTAGAGCAAACCTATCCTTAAGTTTTATTTCACATCTTACGTGGGCCCTTTGTTTTTCTTTTTAAACTCCTTGCTATTAATATATTATTATTCTTAATTAAAAAAATCTACCTAATCAATGTCTTTAAAAATCAATAAATGGATTTTTTTTTATTGAAAGTTATGTTAAAATTGTGTTGGAAATTATATTGTTATATTTTTCAATAAAAAATAACTTTAAATTCTTTAGTAAGTGTCTTCAAAGCACTTATGATCAATAAACACCCACTTTTTAAATCACTATTTATAATTTGTGGTGGGAGGAAAAAGAGGATAGTTGTTGGTGTTGGAAGCAGAAACAAAATTTTGAAAATGAAATAAAAGGATATGACATGAGGCCAACATCTATCCAAGTGACAAAACATAGCAGCAGTGAAGCAAAGACAGGAAGAAAACCAGTACAGGATAGGAGCAACGAGATGATCATATTCTTTTTAAAGCAAAAATTAATAATAGATGGATCATTGGGGTTGTTGCCAACACAAGTTACAGAAATTTCTTACGGTGTTGTGTGAAAACAATGTTCAAGAAATAACAAATAATTTAGTTGACTTGACTCTTTTTATTGGTGGGAGAACCAAAGGGAAAGGCTGATATTGACGTGAAACTTTTCACCTTGGGGTAGAAAAAATGAGAAGATTTTCACGCAAACTTCTCTACCTATAGTTGAGACTGAGAGTTGAGTCCCTTTCCTCATTCTATTGAACTAGCAACCAGGCAAAAGATCTTGTCACTGTCTTTCATATATCATTTTCCGAGCTTTCATCATTGTTTTTTTTTTTTTTTATTAATGAGGCCAATGGGCCATTTCAACTTTTGTACCCTCTTGACTCTTAAAATCCACAAGCCACAACAGAAGCGGCCCCTTCTTAAAGGCAAAATCTGGCAATTGTTATATACTATCACATGCTTGTTTCCCCATATCATAAAATTTCACAAAACTGGCTCCACCCTTCAAGAAGGTATCATGATCTGCTGAAAACATGACATAGCACGAAGATCAGGGACTTCAATTGGCATGTATAAGATTTTGGTCAATTACGGCCTGATTTGGCAATTGACGCTACAGCTAAAATTGCTTCGATCCTCCCATTCCCTATAAAAAAAAAGATGAATTTAATTTGAATATAGTCAAAATCAAAAATATTTTTTAGACTATCATCTAATCACAGGTTGTCATGTACAATAATATTGCTGAAAACGAGTCCTGATACAATGATGAAATTGCGCTTTAGTAAAGCCTCCTATCACCGGGTAGTTTAGTTAATTTCTAGTTAGTTAATTGCTAAAAAAATCTTTACATTTACAGTGTATAGAAATTAAATTCAAAAAAGTGAAGGTGCATTTGTTTTTGTTCGGCTTCATTTAGGCACTCAATACAAACAAGAAAGCACATTTTTCAGTCAGGAACATACTGTTCTCTCAACCTGATGGTTATCCAAATACCATCATATTCATGTTTAAATCGTTCAACATTTTTTTTATTGTTCTTAGTGCCTTTTTAGTTACTCTCGTGCTTTTAGTATCTGTCTCAGCCACTCTAATTGTTCATACAGAACATAAGAGTTTGGTATCTGGCAAAATTCTCAGGTCAACAGCATACAAAGAAATTGAAGGCTAGTAGTTTCATTGGCATCCACATGATGCTATGTTAGATTTTGAGTTATTAAAATTTTTGTTCCTCACAAATCACAAGGACTCGGTTTGAAAAAATCAGCTTCAGGATGTCCTTTTCTTCCAGCCTCAGCTGTCACTATTTTTGGACCCAACAGTACTCATTGGTATTTTATTTTATCTTTTACATTTTCGAGATATTGCAGTGCACGCATTCAATTTGTAAACTAAAATTTTATTTTGGTAGCAATATGATACGGTGGAACTCCTACCTTAAATATGTGAAAATAACCACAATTATGACTGGTCCAGAATTGACAAGAATTTTTCTACAACTCGACATATTGCCTGTCTCAATCGAAGTTATGTGGCAGATTGGTCATTAAAAGCATTACATACCAACATGTTATTTTGAATTGCATATCTCTTTCATGGACGATGGACAACTTAACTGCAGCAGGACATTCGGAGAAATTTTGTGAATAATCTTAACAACGACTCACAACTACCAATTTTATAGGAAATATACCAACTAAACAATATGTAGGAACGTCCATGCATAGATGCAGCAGTTCAGTTCTCTACATCAAAGGGAATAAATAATATTTTGTATTCATCTATACTATAAATTGCAGCATGTTGATCAACATCAGGCCAAAAATATCATCAGGGTGAGTGTCTATAAGAATAAAGAGCAGCCAATAACTGACACTTCTATAAACAATATTCAGTCATGTTTGAATTCAGTTATGTTTGGCTGGACTCAAGAAACTTCACAATCTTACAAAATGTAGAAAAAATTATTGTATTTTAGATTGAGCTAGAGCATAACAGGTCCTGTCAAAAGTATTGCTAACCAAACATTAATTGATGGGCAGATATTAAGTATTTTTGTTGCAGGACCACTTTTATTCTCTAGAAATATTATCCACGTGCAGTCACATGGGTGTGACTTGTAAAACTAAAACCTGGAGAGACGAAAATCAGTGAGCAATAACTGGTACAAGGAACACGATTGTCCCAAGGAAACATGGGAGCAAAAACCAACACTAGTACTACTACAAATAGGAAGGCTAAAGCAGATTGATTTGTCAGATAAAAATTGTCTGAATTCAGTGAAAGAAGAAATGAACTAGATGTTTTTGAATGAAAATGCAATATCATATTCATCAGAAATAGTGTGGTTTGGTCGTCTTATCATGACTGGCCAAGGATATTCATAAAGCATAGAAAGACTCAAGAATACAATCTTCTAAGTAAATCGTTGTTAATACAAACTTAAGATAGCAAATTCATCTGAAGATAATGGAAAGGGTCTTTATAAGCAACCGATTAGATTTTACAAAGCAGAACAAGATGAATTCCTTAAGCATATAATGTGGCTGGGTGATAGAAACACACCTTCCTGACTTAAAACACAGGATATTATGTGTAAATGGAAAGTGTAACTTAAACTTTTAGGATATTGCATTCAGAAGAAATTATATTAATAACATTCATTAGTCTACTAACTACAACATGTCTTTTTACCACTGTAAGGAAAACAAAATCATACAAAAATCATCCAACCATGGCCTTCTTTGTCACAATGCCACAAGTTGGGAAAATAATAAATATAACAACATAAAACCATGTATTGAAAAATATCTTAGAGCATATTTGAATTTAGATTGAATCATCCTAAATCGTGTTAAAATATCAGTTAATGAGACTTTAGTTAAATATTCACACATTTAGTCCCACATCAAGAAATTGATTCCAAGTCCAAATATTTTAAATTCAAACAATATTGGAAAGGTTTTGTGTTAGATAAAAAAGTTTATACTAAATTATACTAATAACTTGCTTTTAGAATATAAATATCCAAATATATTTCACTTCACTTCAAAATCAATTCTGTAAACACTAAATCTAAACATTTAATTTCAACATAGAGGTGGGTTCATACCTTGAGCCAGCTTCTTCAATGAGGATTGCCACTGCTTTAAGACTGGTGGTATGCAGCAAGTATCCAATCCATCTGTAGAGGAAAATTATGGTATTGTACTATACAAGAAAATGATCACTTGTTCATTACTTCTGTCTGATCAAATAGGAAGCATATTAGACAGCTTGATTCAACTGGCATGAACATGTAAGGTAAGTTTAACTATCTCGTCTTCTTTGGACTCTTTAGTAACCAAAGGCAATTTTGTGGAGTTCATTTTGCCCATATACCAATTGATGATTCAACAAAGTTTTACATTAGTTGTCAATTGCCTCATATGACCCGCCTAGCAATCAAGATTGAGACGGACTACATAACCATATAAGAATTCAAATTGAAATAATGAGAATTTTCAGTGTTTTAAAGGTTGCAAGCAAGTTTTCTCGTACATTCTCTCCTCTACCCTTCAATTTTGATCCAAGAACAGTTGAGGTAAGCCTTCCCAGGTATTGCTGTTCAAATCCATGGAATAAAACTGTTCTGGCTTTGGCATTCTTTCAGCATTAACCTATACCTATGCTCCGAAACATTAAAACCTTTATTTACTCTTAATATTTACAGCTTCCTGATAATTTTAGTAACTAATCTCACTAAATTGTTTTCTGAATGTCAATCTTGCTAAAGTAATTATTGTGAATTAGTATCAATCAATAATTATTATACGATCTTTTTATATCATCAATTAACAATTAAAAATATGATAACTATTTTTATGTAACTTAGGAATATTTGAATGAAATTATGTTAAGATTGACTTTATGATGGATTGGATCAACCATTTGTAAATATATTGAGAGATCCTTACTTATTGTTAGGGTATTATAAATTTACTATTCCATTGAGCAAATTTACAAACAAGTTTCTTAAACAATTTCTTAGAAAGTGGACAAAAAACTTTCAAGTGGAAATGATATAAATTTAAGTTAGTATTCAACCTTCTAAAGATTATTTCTATGTTACAGTTACATGTTATAGTGTTGTATCTATGTGCTTATTATTATTATTACATTTCATCAAATCTTAATAACCTGAATATCCTATTTTTACTTTTTCAAACCTAGGCCTTCATTCATATGAACAAATTTTGGGACCATGGGGCCATATATAGGCTTGTACCTTACGAGTCTTCATCCATCATACATTGATGAAGACTGACGAACAAGACACGGAAGTAATATCAAAAGCAACCGTGAAATTTATGACTGAAGGGATAAAGTGAAAATTCATAAGTATTTTCAATAGCATTTTGTTTCTTTTAATTGTGTTCTAAGCACATTAAAAAGAAAAAAAACAAACCATAGCACGTTTAGTAAAAGGAGGTGAAAAAGATAGTTAGATTCTATGGAGAAATGGAGATCACTCGAAGACAAATCCTAATGAAGTGGACAAATAAGTAATTCCCTTGATTTCCTCAATAATCAGTTGCATATAAATCAGGAGCGAGGAGAAAGGGACTAGATGAATTACCACATGCATTGAAAGAAGACCTCTTTCAAAGAACATGGAAATCAATGACTTTATCTTGTGGTAGAGTTGAAGTTGAAATGAAGATGAAGCCAAAGTGTATAGGACCTACACAAAAATAGACTTGCTCATACTATTCATATGATATAAATAAGTTGGGTAAAATTACAGGGACCAATGCCAGTGGTCCTAAGGAGATATGAAAAGCAAATGTACACACCATCTGCATTGGTAAATATTTCATGTTGTTCAAGCATAGTAAATGAGAAAAATTATTTGGTAGTTTAAGATTTTTTTATTAATTTTTTTATGATACATAATTAATGACAACGTTTTTTATATTTGGTTTTTTTTACTGTGATAGAAAAGGTGTCCATTGACTTTGAAGAAGAGAAAGATTGAGAGGTTGAAAGTTGTGAAGAAAGCTTGACATAATGAGGCTAACGTGGAGCCGAGTGATGAGGAGATAGTTGAAAGGAAAGTGAAGGAGGGATTTGACAAGGGAAGCAAATATTATCAGTGATGAAGAAGAAGAAGAAAAAATAAGAGAGTTAATAGAAAAGATCATTTTGAATTATTAAAAAATATAAATAATTAAAATGAATTTTTTAAAAGATAAAAAATTAAACTGAATAGAAAAAATAAGATAAAAGATTAAAAATGTATTTTAGTCTAAAAATATATATAAGAAAAAAATTAATTAGACTTAAAATCTATAAAATATTAATAATTTCAAAATAAAAAAAATTAAAATATTAATAATTTCGATCCATAAAAAATAATTTATATATATATATATGAGACTCTCAATATCTAGAAGTTATGTAGACCCAATTGATTTAAAGTGAAAAACGTGAGCTAATAAAAGAACAAAGTTTTTCTAATATTTATTTTTTATTTATAAACTCAAATAAATGATTTTATTTAGGAGAGAAAAAAATAAGAACTATCCTTTTTAATATTTTTTATTAGTTAAAATTTATTAAAATATATAAAATTATAAATAAAGATTTATTAAATAAGAAGTGAAACTAACATAAATTTTTTATTTTTAATAAATATAAATTAATAATAAAAATTGTGTTAAAAAGAATGTATGTCAACTAATTAGTTTGAGTAGAACTATATTTAAATCTTTTAAACAAAATATTGAATTTGAACTTTATGAATAAAAAAATATATAATTATAAAAAAAAAATCATTAAACAAAGTCACTCAAATTTCTTAGTAAAGATTGCTTATCAATAGATATTTAACTCCAACAACATAATAATTTAAGGAAAAAAATGTGTTCAATACAAACTCTTTGCTATTTTAACATAATTAATTTGATCAAATTGTGCATCTATATATTGTGAGTTAACGGATAATATATATACATATATATAGAAAGAGAAAGGATTGATTGTAATTTTGGTTTTTTTTACAATTTTTTATTTGTGATTCTAGTTCTTTTATTTTATTTTTTACAATTTTAATTTCTAAATTTT